>JABXWE010025646.1:0-11522 GCA_014611495.1 Limonius californicus
TTTTTTTTTATTTTATTTGCAAACTATTCGCAATGCCACCACAACGTGGTGCGCCATGTTAACATTCATGGCCGCTTCTCTCACTCCTCTCTCGGCCACATGTGGCGCTGTCTAAACAGTCAATAGCGGCATATTCAAAAAGAAAAAAAAGAAAACTACACTTAAAGTTCGAACAACTACGATGGCTGGGACATGAATGAATGCCAAAATTATTTCTGAACAGGGCAATGGAGCGTACAAGAAGAGTAGGTCGTCCAAAAAAAAAGATGGATGGAGGACTGCGGGAAAAAGACACGAACTGGAAAATCAAGGCAGCTGATAGAGGGAAATGGAGAAAAATTGTCCAGGAATCTTTAAACAAAGCTCGTGTAACTTCATAATTTATAATATACAGGATGTCAGTTTAAAAATGTACAATGTCATATCTATGGAAATAAAATAGTTATTGAACTTTTCTAGAATACGGAAGGGGAATCATTATATGGTAACCTTCAACTCCTTAGGATCTCAACAAAAAAATTTCAAATAGTAACACCTAGGTACTTTGTGATATGTCATTCAAAAGCTGTTACAAAATGCTATTCAATAGTGGCAAAAAAAGTTTTTCTCGACTTATTCATGAAAATTTAAAAAAAATTTAATGTTGTAAAGATTTATAGCTAGGGTAACAGCACACCGGATCTTCATTTCAGACTTGGCTGTGGTCTTCTATTCAAAAACTTCTAATAGCGGGGAGTTTATTAGCTCAATTTGCTCATTCATTAAAGGTACCTATATTTTTTAAAGCGTATTTGTGAATTTGAAAGACCTCGAGTATAGGTATCCAATTTACGTTTATCATCACAGAAGTGTAAAAATGTTATTACATTATTTGATGTCAATGCATGATTGTGTTCTAATAAGTGTTTAGCGCAGTTAGATTTTTCTGGGTGTTTGTATTTGCATGAGTGTATGTGTTCTTTGTATCTCGTATCAAAATTTCTAATTGTTTGACCTATGTATACATAATTACACTGTGAACAGTTTAATTTGTAAATACCTGATGGAACAAATCGTTAGTTTTACATTTAATGAATGAGCAAATTGAGCTCATAAATTCCTCGCTATTGGAAGTTTTGGAATACAAGACCAGAGCCAAGTCTGAAATGAAGATGTGCTGTTGCCCTAACTACAAATGTTTAAAATTAATAATTGCTTTTGAATATGAGATTTTGTATGTTGAAATATGTATAAAGCAAAAATAAATACCTGTTGAAATTGTCTATTATTATTATTATTATTAAAATATAAATATGAATTTCATCAAAGTAAGGTAAGCAATTAACAAATAGTTAAATCTACTCTCAAATTCTTTCTGAACAGTTTGGAAGGTTTGTTGCGGAATAGCTCGGAACTCGTGGAAGAAAGTCTAATGGGTCAAAATTTGGAGATCCTAGGAGTCATTCTATACTTTTTAAACAAGTCGCAGAAAAAAGTTTTTGCTACTACTTAATAGCATTTTGTAAGAGCTTTTCAACGAGATAAGATAAAGTGGGTATTCTAATTTGAAATGTTTTTTTTGGGTTCCTAGAGCCTAAGGGGTTGAATGGGGAAGGTTACCTTATGAGTCACGACGATTCCTCCTCCATGATGTAGAAACGATTTCTAGAAAAGTTCAATACCTATTTTCATTCCACAGATATTATACACTGTAAATTGTTTCAATGTTTTAAAAATCATTATTAATCACATAAAATTGTGGTAGCCTGCATGCTTTTTACTCGCACTGTACATTTATGTAGTTGTTATACGTTTTATTTGTATTCATGTATTTAATATATTACATTAAATGTTTTTTATTTATAGTTACGTCTTTCGATTTCTTTAACGTCCTTCAAAAGGCTCGGAATCCATGAACCTTTAACGTATGTACCTAGCATGTATAATGTACCTAATGTTATATGTATTACAATTCGATTTGCATCTACATGCATATAAAAAATTATTTTTTGTGTTAATAAATAAGACTGCAAGTTATTGTTTAATTGTTTGAAAAAGTATAAAATTTGGAATTAAGCTTCTTTTAACAATTTTTAGTTAAAGATGTAGGTATATGTATTTAATAAGTTTGTAATAAAGTAACTAATTTTTTTGAAAATTCTTTATGGCAATTTAAAAAAATTGTACACACATAGCGCCACCTCGCAGTTATTCCTTCTAATTGCCAAGAATGATAACATGCAAGGAAAGTTAGGTTAAGAAACATACTGCAACATTTCGTTCAACATTTAAAAACATAACTTCCGTAAGTATTGCCTAAAACTTCCTCTAAATAATGGCAGCATTAGATGACCATCTTAACAAACCCGAAAAACACAAGTTGGACCCAGAAACAGATACACAGACTAATCATGTCGATAAAAAGCCAAATCTCGATGCAAGTGATATCCAGTCTTACATATCCAATGATTCTACAGAAAATATTAAGGAAGAGTTATTTAACGGGGTAGAGATTTCAAAGTTAACTAAGACACAGATGAAGAAATATAAGCGGATGCTGCAATGGCAAGCTTCCAAAAAGGAAAAAAGAGCCAAGGAGAGGGTGAAGACAAAAAATAAGAAAATTGAAGCAAAACTGTTGAATATTGATTTAGGACCAAGTCGGAAGCAACTGAAAAACTGTAAAATGGCAAACAGTTCATGTAAAATAGGAATCGTGATAGATTTAAGCTTCGACGAACTTATGATAAATAAGGTGTGTATACAATTTTTGAATAAACAGCAAGTAAATTCAAAACTTTGCAGGATATGGGTAAAGTAATTAAACAAATTTTGAGGGTGTACACGATGAACCGCCGCTCAAAAGCTCCCATGCAGTTGCATGTAACAAGTTTTAATGGAAGGAGTAAAGAAGAAATGTCTAAACATAATGGATATGAAAATTGGGACATTCACTTTCATGAAAAGGACTACATGGATGTCTTCCCCAAAGACGATCTTGTTTATCTTTCTAGTGAGAGCAATAACGTTATCAAAGAATTAGAACAAGATAAAATTTATATTATAGGTGGATTAGTTGACCATAACGCGCATAAGGTATATTTTGTGTGACTTGTGGATGTTGCAATAAAGTGGAGTTATTTTTAGGGTATTTGTTATAGAAAAGCTGTTGAACAAGGAATCGCTCATGGCCAGCTGCCTATTACAGAGTATTTTGATGTGAAAACAAGAAAAGTATTTACAATTAACCAAGGTTTGGGCATAATTAACATAAAGTGAAAAGTTCTAATTTAAAAATTTCTAGTGTTTGAAATATTACTAGGAGTAACTGAAGGGAAAACATTCAAAGAAGCATTCGAAGATGTATTGCCTAAACGAATAAATATGAAACCAACTTCGTCTACTTCACCAGCCGAATCATGTTCAGATGAGTCAACAGATAAGGGACTGGAATCTTCAGATACAGCACTGCCAGCATCTCCATTAAGTAGTGATATAAAAGAAACCGCATTCGAAGATGTGTTGCCTAAACGAATAAACATGAAACCAACTTCGTGTACTTCACCAGCTGAATCATGTTCAGATGAGTCAACAGACAAGGGAATAGAATCAACAGATACAGCACTGCCAGTTTCTCCATTGAGTAGTGATATAAAAGAAATAGATGAGAATTAAATAGTTTAGTGTCCATTTCAAATGTCTCAATTACAAATCCAAAAATCTTTGAAAATAGAAAGTTCACTTTAGATTTTGTCTTCCTAGATCAGATCCATAGAGTTTATTGCTTGGCAGTTGTACATGACTACTGTTATTAATCAGTTTTTTGTAACTCCAGCAGTTACACTGGTACTATAAGTCGGAGAGGATGGAAAGAAAGGGTAGTTTGGAACACACTTTATTTTTAGTGGCAGCAATTTTCGTCACAATAGCAATACAGTCAGACTTTAAACAGAGATTTTAATGTATATAAAATATCTATTGCCATTGCAAATTTAACAATTGATACTTTTCTGTTAAACTCAATATCATGTATATTTTTTGTAGTGGACTTATGAATGGTACTAAGCCACTGATTAAATTTTTCTGGAACAAATACATGAGTAAGCCATGTAGATACACATTCCGTCATTTGTAATACAAATATGCATTTTTCATAAAATGTTTGAATGTTAGTGGATAACAATCTTTCTGTTAAAGAAGTTCTTAGAGCTAAACACTCTAGGTATTCCTAGTATTAGAAACATTTAAAGTCTTTATATATAATGAGGACCTGAAATGCAAATGACGGTGCAATTTTGTAGTAACTTTGGCAAAACTTGCTACAGAGAGACATGTTTTGGAAATAGCAAAGTGTTCATTGGTCATAATTAGACAGATGGTGACTATGCAGGAAAAATTTCATTGTAATGATAGGATTTTACCAGGAACTAGCTCAATTGGTCACTTTGACTAGGTAATCGATTTATAAAGGTGGATACTTGTACAGTTTTGACTGTTAATAATTATACATGATTTAAAAATATCTAAATCATACTTTTATTGAATTAAAATCCTCACAATTAGATATCTACGTCTACCTTCGATTGTTACAAAAATATTTTAAGAGGTAAACATAATGTGGCTGTATATCAATATACAACGTTTTCGTAAGGTAGTGGATAAATTCGTTAAAACATTTTAGAAGGGTTTTCACAGAATATCCTTGGACACGTCAACCTTATTTTTTATGAGTGCATCTTTCCTGATAATTGTCCTTTTTCGATTGTCTTTTGTTTTCGCACTGTGACGTCATCAACAATTTTTTTAAATGGCACCCCATACTTTTGTTCGCCTATTTGGGTACAGCACATTTTTCTGAGTATGACATTGTCTAAAATAAATGACCTTGAAGAGGAAATTTTTCGAAATAATCAATGCCGAAGTTTCGAAAATGTATGATAAAGTTATTAGAGTAGACCAATAATAATTTTCAAGGAGGCACTGGAAAAAAAAGACAGTTTTTTCATCAACATATTTAACACTCGAACCCGTCAAATTTTATTATTATTTGCTCATTTTAAAATAGGATTAATAAACTTGCGTGCATAGAAATCAACCCACTGTAAACTTTCGACTTTAACTACATTTTTTTTTAGAAACTATGCATCAGATCAAAAAATATATATATGCTGTTTGAATTTATTAAAATTTATTTTGGCTTCTTAGACTTAACATAGTGAAATTAATACTTCAAACAAATTAACTTTTTTTATTACTAAAATAAGTATGGTTACTTACAATTATCTAAATTAACACTTAATTTTTAATAATGGGTATGACCCCCCTCTTGCCCTAATAACATCTGTCATACGATTAGGCATAGATCTAATCAAGTTCGCTATTGTTTCTTGTGGGATGTTAAGCCACTCTTCTTCTACTGCAACAATAAGCTCTAGGATCGAGGTTGGGGCACGAAGTCTAGCTCGAATTCTTCGTTTTAGCTCATCCCATAAATGTTTGATCGGGTTTAGGTCGGGACTATATGCTGGCCACTTCATAACCCGAAAACCGACTTCGGTAATGTAATCCTGCACGATTCTTACAGTGTGCGGCCTCGCATTGTCATGTATAAAAATAAAATTGTCTGCAATGTAGTCAACGTAAGATACCACATGAACTGCTAAAATATCCTCGATGTACCTCGCACCCGTTAAACCTCCTCTCCCGTGACCACGGTCGCCCCTACGGATGAATGCAGGGTCGGTTCGTGCTCCCATAGAAATTGCACCCCAGATCATGCAGGAACCACCTTCATAAGCAATTTGCTCTTCAATGCAGCATTCTGCAAATCGCTCTCCTGGTCTCCGGTACACCTTTTTTATTCGATCGCTACCATAGAGGCATATCCTTGTCTCATCTGAGAACAAAACAGACCCCCACTGTTCCAATGTCCAATTCAGATGATCCCGTGCAAAATTCAGGCATGCTTGACGTTGAGCTAGGGTAAGTTTAGGACCAATTGCAGGTGTTTTAGGGGTCAGGTTACTTTCTTGCAGTCTTCGTCTTACTGTCCACTGACTAGTAGCCACTCCTCGTATTTCACGGAGTTGTTGTTGCACTTGAACCGCATTAAGGCGACGATTTCTTAATGTTGTTCAAACAATAAAGCGGTCATCACGAGCCGTTGTAAATCGCTTTCTGCCTGTTCCGCGGTCGCCTATGAAAAGATCCAGTCTCCTCATAACGTTGGCATACTCTTCGAACCGTTGCGCGTTTCATATCCGATTGTCGAGCAACAGCTCGCTGGCTAAGTCCATTTTCGATTAAAGCAATTACTTGGGCGGCTTTTTGCGGTGTAGTATGCATTAAACGAACACACTTGAAAACTAATCAAATTATGAAAAACGAATAATGTGCAAATTTCAATTGCAATAAGGCAATAATTTCAATCTTTCACAAGTTTGTTAATCTCGTTACAACCACCACATAAATACGTTTCATTTGTTTCCTGTTGCTACGCGTATAAATGATAAGCACTCTTGATAAATTTAAACTTATATTAAAGCATATTAAATTGTCTTTCAAACAGCATATATTTTTTTCTGATATGATGAATAGTTTCTAAAAAAAATGTAGTTAAAGTCAAAAGTTTACAGTGGGCCGATTTCTATGCACGCAAGTTTACATACAGGGTGATAACAAAAAACTTTTAGAAGACAATTTTGCTATTTCAAAATACTAAATTTAAGGCAATGATTAAATTCAAATAACAACTAAATTAAATGTTCAAATTGTGCACCGTTGACTTCCTGACAGTGACCAAGACGATGAATAAATTCTTTTTGAACATTTGTCAATAACTTCAGGAGGTATACGTTGTATCTCGTGACGAATTCTTCCTTTTAAATCTTCTAAATTCTCCGGCCTACTAATGTACACTTTACTTTTTAAGTATCCCCACAAAAAGTAAACTGGGGGTGTCAAATCTGGCAGCCTGGCTGCCCACTCAATCGGCCCCCTTCTTCCTATCCAACGATTCGGGAACACCTCATCTAAATAAGCGCGGACAGGTACTGCGTAATGGGTAGGTGCACACTCTTGTTGAAAGAAAAAGTCATTTCGCGGAAAATCAGGTTCCTCTAGATCTGGATACAAAGCTATTAGTGCAGGAATAAGGCCGTATCGAAGAAAATCCAAATATCTTGCATTGGTTAGGTTCACGTCAAAGAAATAGGGACCCAGAATTCCTCCATCAACTACATTCACTTTCTGGAGATATTGAGTGCGATACTCCATCATCCATCAGGGATTCTCGGCAGCCTATTTGCCTATTGACGTGGCTGTTCAAAACAAAGGTCAGAAAAATGATCTTTTTTACGAAATTATTAGCATTATTGCATAGCTGTTGCATTTGCTCGCAGAATTCATTTCGCCGATCAAAGTCATCTTCAGACAGCTCATGGATAAGGTAAACCTTATAAGGATGGTACTTCGCTTTTTTCATAATTTTGTAGACTGTAGACGCTGCATATTGAAATTAGAAGCCAATTGGTTAAGTGTTTAGTGATGATTTTCGTGCACTGCCAACAAAACATTAAGCTGATCATCTTCTGGTGGCGTTGGTCGACCATATTTAGAAAGATCACGAACATGCCTAAATTCACGGTATTTAGACTCAACTCTGCTTATCATGCTTTGGCTAATGGGTTGCCGATCAGGATGAGTTGCATTGAACAATTCAACTACTTCTCTTTGGGTGCGCATCCTGTTTCCAAATCCGATCATGCAAAGAATTTCAATTCCTTCTCGTTCAGTTAATTTAACCATTTTTTATAAAATGATAAAGTTACTACTCAATAAACGCTTCAAATACACTACTTTTGACAAACAAAAGATAAGAAATGCATTCTTTCAAGAAATAACTCCAAACAACTGTCAAAATCGTCTTTTTAAAATTATTATTGGTCTACAATAATCACTTTACCATACACTTTTGAAACTTTGGAACTGATTATTTCGAAAACTTTCCTCTTCAACGTCATACTTTTTTGATAATATGGTACTCGGTGCTGTATCCAAATTCGTGAACAAATGTATGGGGTGCCATTTAAAAAAATTGTCGATGACGTCATAGTGCGAAAACAAAAGACAATCGAAAAAGAACAATTATCAGAAAAGATGCACTCGTAAAAGATAAGATTGACATGTATAATTTACATGAATGCTAATATGTCGTTAAAATTTAGATTAATTTCCGAATTATTTTTGTATGCAGGGTTGGGTAAGTAAAATAATACCTGTAGAATATACATATCCTACAGAAGTAGAATAATGGCTGTTATATTTTTATATGTTCTCTGTACAACTTTTACTTTTAAAAGATTGCAGTACTAGTCAGCTTTATTAAGAACTGTAACTGCAAATCTGAACAAATCTGGGCTAGTATGATACAACAGAGTTTTGTACAAAGTGATTTTACAAAATTTGGTATTATATCATACAGAATTCTGTGTGGCGTGACCTAATGATGTGCAAACTAGTAATTTTTAAGTTCATCAATGGTCACAGAGGGCAGAGAGGTAAATGTTTTACAATGTGTTTACGTCGCAG
Organism: Limonius californicus; assembly: GCA_014611495.1. Taxonomy (NCBI): domain Eukaryota; kingdom Metazoa; phylum Arthropoda; class Insecta; order Coleoptera; family Elateridae; genus Limonius; species Limonius californicus. The sequence continues at coordinate 8,569 of JABXWE010025646.1, forward strand.
CGCCGATGCTAACCGCGCTGTCCTTTTCCTTAACAAGCGGAAATAATCAAAATTACGGTGTCACCTATGAAAAACTGTAAAAATAGGTATGTGAATGTGGATAATGTAGAATTCTATCAAGGTTTCATAATATTGGTTGAGGCATAAGTTCCTAAGGCACAGAATTTTGTACAAAATTTTGCTGTATGACACGGCACAGAATTTTGTTGAAGTGTTTATACAAAATTCTGCGCAATGTCATACAGCAACATTTTGTAGAAAATTTTAAACAAAATTCTGTAACTCGTGCTCCAAAATCTACAGAAGTTTGTTCAGAAACAACATCAAATCGATGCGCAAACGAGCACAAAAAAAAACTTCCCGAAAACGCAAAAATAATATAAGCCACGAAAAGATAAAAAACATTCGAGGTTATGTAAACAATTATTATTAAACCTTGATAGATTTCTACCTCATCTACAGTCACATGATTATTTTGACAGTTTTCTCACAGATGTCAACGTAATTTGTACCTATTTGTGCATGCTCACATACAGAATTTTGTACACATTTCTGTTCCGTGTAATACGTGTTTTGCAGAATTTTGTACAAAATTTTGTTGAATGTTTTTACAAAATTCTGTGCCGTGTCATATGGCAAAATTTTGTACAAAATACTGTAGCTCGTACTCGAAAGTCTACAGAATTTTGTTCAGAAACAACGTCAAATCGATGCGCAAACGATCACAACAAAAAGCCTTCCCGAAAACGCAAAAATAATACAAGTCACGAAAAGATGAACAACATTAGAGTATTGTAAACAATTATTATTAAACCTTGATAGATTTCTACCTTATCTACAGTGACATGATTATTTTGACAGATGTCAGCGTAATTTGCACCTATTTGTGCATGCTCACAGACAGAATTTTGTATAAATTTCTATTCCGTGTAATACGTGTTTTGCAGAATTTTAAACAAAATTTTGTTGAAAGTATGTTTACAAAATTCTGTGTCGTGTCATACAGCAAAATTTTAAACAAAATTCTGTAGCTCATGCTCGAAAGTCTACAGAATTTTGTTCAGAAACAACGTCAAACCGATGCGCAAATGATCACAAAACCAAACCTTCCCGAAAACGCAAAAATAATACAAGCCACGAAAAGATAAACAACATTCGAGATTATGTAAACAAAAGTAAACCATTATTATTAAACCTTGATAGATTTCTACCTTATCTACACTCTACAGTGATATAATTATTTTGACGGATTTTTCACAGATTACAACATTATTTGCGCATGCTCACAGACAGAATTTTGTACAAATTTCTATTCCGTGTAATACGTGTTTTGTAGAATTTTAAACAAAATGTTGTTGAAAGTGTTTTACAAAATTCTGTGTCGTGTCATACAGCAAAATTTTAAACAAAATTCTGTAGCTCGTGCTCGAAAGTCTACAGAATTTTGTTCAGAAACAACGTCAAACCGATGCGCAAATGATCACAAAACCAAACCTTCCCGAAAACGCAAAAATAATACAAGCCACGAAAAGATAAACAACATTCGAGGTTATATAAACAATTATTATTAAACCTTGATAGATTTCTACCTTATCTACACTCTACAGTGATATAATTATTTTGACGGATTTTTCACAGATTACAACATTATTTGCGCATGCTCACAGACAGAATTTTGTACAAATTTCTATTCCGTGTAATACATGTTTTGCAGAATTTTAAACAAAATTTTGTTGAAAGTATGTTTATAGAATTCTGTGTCGTGTCATACAGCAAAATTTTAAACAAAATTCTGTAGCTCATGCTCGAAAGTCTACAGAATTTTGTTCAGAAACAACGTCAAACCGATGCGCAAATGGTCACAAAACCAAACCTTCCCGAAAACGCAAAAATAATACAAGCCACGAAAAGATAAACAACATTCGAGGTTATGTAAACAATTATTATTAAACCTTGATTGATTCTGCCTTATCTACACTCTACAGTGATATAATTATTTTGACAGTTTTCTCACAGATTACAACGTTATTTGCGCATGCTCACAGACAGAATTTTGTACAAATTTCTGTTTCATGTAATACGTGTTTTGTAGAATTTTGTACAAATTTCTATTCCGTCAATACGTGTTTTGCAGAATTTTAAACAAAATTTTGTTGAAAGTGTGTTTACAAAATTCTGTGACGTGTCATACAGCAAAATTTTAAACAAAATTCTGTAGCTCATGCTCGAAAGTCTACAGAATTTTGTTCAGAAACGTCAAACCGATGCGCAAATGATCACAAAACCAAACCTTCCCGAAAACGCAAAAATAATACAAGCCACGAAAAGATAAACAACATTCGAGGTTATGTAAACAATTATTATTAAACCTTGATTGATTTCTACCTTGTCTACACTCTACAGTGATATAATTATTTTGACAGATTTTTCACAGATTACAACATTATTTGCGCATGCTCACAGACAGAATTTTGTACAAATTTCTATTCCGTGTAATACGTGTTTTGCAGAATTTTAAACAAAATTTTGTTCAAAGTGTGTTTACAAAATTCTGTGTCGTGTCATACAGCAAAATTTTAAACAAAATTCTGTAGCTCATGCTCAAAAGTCTACAGAATGTTGTTCAGAAACAACGTCAAACCGATCTGCAAATGATCACAAAACCAAAGCTTCCCGAAAACGCAAAAATAATACAAGCCACGAAAAGATAAACAACATTCGAGGTTATGTAAACAATTATTATTAAACCTTGATAGATTTCTACCTTATCTACACTTTACCGTGATATTATTTTGACAGATTTCTCACAGATTACAACATTATTTGCGCATGCTCACAGACAGAATTTTGTACAAATTTCTGTTTCATGTAATACGTGTTTTGTAGAATTGTGTACAAATTTCTATTCCGTTAATACGTGTTTTGCAGAATTTTAAACAAAATTCTGTAGCTCA
>JABXWE010025647.1:0-17654 GCA_014611495.1 Limonius californicus
TTGTTCGATCCTGCGCCACCATGTACCAGTTCAAACCCGCTATTCGTTTGATATCATCTACCCAGCGCAGCTGTGGGCGTCCAAACCCTCTTCTCTGTCCCCGGGGTCTCCAAGTAATAATCCGATTGCTCCATTTTTCTTGGCCTGTTGCAATATCACCAGCCCATTCCCACTTCAACGTCGCCACCCTCTCCATTACATCTTGCACCCTTGTTCTTTCTCTAATCCATTCATTTGGCTTGTGGTCTCTTAGGGTTATTCCAAGGATTATACTAGGACAAATCATCGAGAAACGATTGAAAGTATATAGGGAGACTCATTTAGCAAAACATCCAAACGACTGAGACAGGGTTGCTCGTTATCGCCAACATTGTTTAACCTGTATGTAGAACATGTCATAAGACTCTGGAGAAAGAAATGTGAAAAAATGATCATCTGGATTAGAGAAAGCTATTTATCTACAGTAAGCTTTGCGGGTGACCAAGTACTGATAGCGCAAGATGAAGACGATTTGTCATACATGATAAGGAAGTTAAACGAATATTATACAACGTGGGGACTACAAATTAGCCTCGAGAAAACATAATACATGGCCATCGGTAATAAGGAAACCCAGAATGGAAGAAAATTAAATAACGGGGGTCAATGAATTTAACTATTTAGGAACAATATTTGATACGAATGGCTCAACAGAATCAGAAATTAAGAGACGAATAAATCAAGGCAGAGCAGCCGTAAGAATGTTTAACGGCATATGGTGGGATGAACAAATCGTTAGAACAACGAAAGTCATGATATATATCGATCAATAGTAGATAGCATATTGAACTATTATGGAGCAGAAGTCTGGACGATGAGTAAAGCAATACGATCAAAATTCAGAAGAAGTATGAGAAAAAGTAAGTTCGAAAGAATTAAAAACGAATACATAAGGCATGACATGGATGCTTTTGAAACGGTAGTCGATAGAATACTGCAGAAGGGACTAACATGGAATGGACACGTACATGTAAACATAGTCGCGGAAGATAGATGGCCGAAACAACTGTTCCAATGGGTACCATTTGAACGAAACAAGAGGAGAAGACCGACAAAATCTTAGAAGAAGAAAATGCAAGATGCAATGCAAGAAAGAGACTTACAAGAGGAGGCATGGAATGATAGAGAAGAGTGGCAAAAAGGCGTAAAGAGGAAGCGACGACGGTCGTAGAATCTCGTAGGAGAAGAAGATCCTATAATGGGCTGGAACACCATCTTCTTAGCCCCACACATTTTGTCTAATTATGAGTGTAACATATTTCGGTGGTATTTGAAAATGTTCATATAGAAAATGTAGAAAATTTTCAGTATGAAGACGATTTGGCAGAATAGAAGGACCATTTAAATAATTATTTACCATACCTGCCTAATCATTAACACCATATCCTCGAATATGCGTTGCAAGAAAGTTGATCTCCCCATATATAATTATTATGAGTAGTGTCAACCCCATCCTGCGTCGCCTCATCTGTCTACAAAATATTGCCAATGAAATTCGGATTTTCCTGATGTTGATTTGATAGCCATTACCTAACTCTGTATTATAATCCAGTAGTAATAAGTGTCGCACGTCCGTTTTTCGAAAAGGATATAGGCTTTTGTCGTGTAATATTCTGTGTACTGTCGACTTTGATATGTCTGCAATCCTATTCAATTAAATGTAACACATTTTGTTCAATATTGGGTTGTCTTAACATAAATGGACAACTACCACCACCTCTTTTTAGACCAACACTATCTTTATCTGTCGTAGTCGTTGTTGAGTTCGTTTAATAACTGTGTGGTTTGGATGTCTTCTATTTGGATAGCGTTCAGCATACAGCCTTACAATTACCATCAACCTCTCCAAGAATCCAAACATGTCAATGTACTCAGCAAATGTGTATTCCATTAACGCAAGTGAAACGGAATTTACAAAAAAGAACAGAAAAATGTGTTTGACAACTGTAAAATTTGGTACAGCAGCTTCAAATTAAATAGAAATTACTATCAGCCTTGTTTAGCTTTGCCTAAATGCCTTGTCTAAATCACCTGTTTTCAACAAAATCTTAGGATCAAAATTCTCCAGTTAAATTTGTACAGAAGTCATTTTTATAGTTAATATCTTAAGTTAGTTGATGAAGAACTACCTTCATCGATAATAAATGTTTGTTGTTAAAGATACGCAGCATTCGAATTTCAAACTTCAAGAAGCTCGTGTAAGGCAACTAACCTATAAAAATACATATTTTTGCTGTTTTGTGTTCAGTATGGCCTGCTGAGCAATAGTACGAGGCGATTTGTTTCAATTTTATGGGAGACCCTGTTTAGAAGTATTAATTTAAATTATATTGCTTTTCCATATTGCTTTCCATCTCTTCAAATTGGTACTATACCATTTTTTAAATTTAGATTTATCTCATCTTGGATTTTTAAAACCCATATTAATCTTGAGTATATTATTATTAGTGCAATTATCGTTTTGTGCAGTTCTTTTGACAGTTTTAAAAACTCTTCGGCGTAGTAATATTTCATTTTCAGCTTATATTCTTAGTTTTATTTATCGCTCATTTTGTTTTTTTAAGTGTGTTTTCCAGACATCTTATTGAAAGAGGTTTAATGAAAATGTACTTGTTGACTTATATATTCTCTTCTTTCCTTCCTACATTTTTGTTCATTACATTGTACACTTGGTTTAATTAATAGGGTTCGCGAAGTATACATTTTTCATTATGTACCTTGTTAATTAAACTTTATTATAATAATTGTTAATATTTATATTTTACAGACAAGCCTGCATAAAGAGCTTGTTTTTAGTTAATATGTGGACAATAGATCAGTCACTTTTGTATTTAACAGACAACAGGTTTGTTACGAATTCCAGTGGCGACTTTGAAACAAACCGTAACAAATAGTTAGGTCAATTTCAAGACCGATAAAAATTTAACAACAAATATAACATTGTTTCAAAGAATCCTACATACTAATATCTGTCAAGGTTTTGAATGAGTCATAGATCAAGGAGAGCACAGAAAGAATGGTTTTATTTTAAGTTTCTCAGAACAAACTATTTCAATCAGATAATCTATCTTCACTAGAAATGTTTGTTGTACGGGAGCTCTCACAGAATATCAATTGGATTACTGATGTCACCGCAATAAAAACTTTATTCTTTCAATTCTCAGTAGCCACCAAAGGCGTTCAGATTAAATTTAAGTTGCTCGCTTACGGAAGGGATTAATTAATTATAAAACCGTTTTTCAGTCAAATTTGTTTAAAATCTGTGGTGGTTTAAACTGGAATTGATTTGCAACCTTCTTCGTTGATTATGCAACAACAATGAAATAAAACGTTATAAACGCTACACAGCAAAATGTGTAGCTACTCTACGCCACAAACTACATTTTTTTTAATCTACGACTACAAACAACTTAATAACTTTCTGCACATGTAAATGAAGAACAGCTTGTTGTTTGGAAAGATCTAGCACAATAAACGCAATGGTCAAATCAACAATTTGAAGATACCTACAGAGGATGTACAGGATTAAATTATATTATGGGAGCGGCGAGCCTTACGACTTACGATTGCGGTCAACACGTATGGGGGTATTTTAAGTTTAATGCTGTTTGTCACTGCAATACTGTGTATCTTCATTAAGTCAGTGGTTTAAGAGAAATTTTTGATTGTAATATTTGTGATTGATGATTTTTTAGTTATTGTGCATTTTCTACAAAAATATGTTTTCAATATTTAAGTCCACTGTATACATCGAAAAAGTAACGTTTTGATTTTTCATACTGTATGTTTGTATTACGTCATCGCTTATAACAAATAATATAAAACAAATACGATTTTATTTTCAAGCATTTTATTAAAAATCTACAGACATTTCTTAAATATCGAAGCACGTTTTACACCAAAGCTGAACCTGGGGGTATTCAAGTGCTTTTCTAAAATAAAAGCAAACGATTAGCGATCAAAAATTTTAATCATGTAAGTTTAATAGCAAGGTTTATCTTAATGACGTTTTGAATCCATCACACATTTTTATAGGCAGATTATTGCCCGATAAGGCGTTGATCTCGGGATTTTAAACAAGTTTTTGCATCCTTTATAGTTCAGCTGCTACTGGTAACAATTATAATGCAGGAGCTATTTAGTAATTTAAGATTTTATAGCACTAATTTCACGTGATTAAGATGCTGATTATTTAGGATAATAATAAGGTACAGATGTTTCTGGATGTTTTGCGAGCTGTTTTAGATTAGAAGTGTCAAATAATCCCACCTTCCAATTAAATGTAGTTGCAGATAATTGCAAGCGCCTGATTGCAGGCAACCAAATATACAGATGTAGATTTAGGTGCAGAACAACTGAAGTTATCCATTCCGTAACTATATTCGTGTTGCTTTTTATTACAGTTCGGAATCAATACTAATAAATTTGTTAATTTTAGTATCACAGTGAATATTTTTATTATTTCAACTTAAGATTCGACTCATGGAGTGATATTTTAAGAACACTTTAAATTTGTTTTCCGTTAGCTTAATTTCAAAATAACGTAGATCTAAACTTTTTTCTATGTTTTTCTATGAATATGTATTTAATCTAACTCTCTTGCTGCTATTAAAAAATATCTTTTACCCAGAAATTGTTTAATAGAAGTGTTCAGTTTTGCATTTGTATGTCAAATAGTAATATATTGCCAGCTTGTTGGCATTAATGCTTTTATAATGGAATTTAGAGCTACGTGAAAAACAAGAAGAAAACCTCGTGAGTCACTAAAAACTTTGCATGTCACTTAAGAGATAATTTCAATTTTAATATCTTTCGGTAAATATTCTATGGCTTTGCTGCTTTGGTCTTTTCTGAAAATAATAAGATTTAACAGGTTGGTAATGGTGTAACGCTCTATAGTTTCGAAAAAATGTAATCATTTAAAATGTAAAAAGTACGATTTTAAAATGATTATGTAACTAATACATCTGTCATCTGATGTTAAACTTAAGTGGCCTATAACTTCAGAATGTATGCGGTGGCCATGAAGTTCGCCTGATTTAAATTTATTGGCACTGGCATAACATATTGTGTGTGAGAGACCTGTTTAACCGACAAACTTCCACTTTTAGAAATTACAGTTTCACTTTCACTTTTCCTCTTTATTTAAGACAACAATTTGATTGGGTTATATTGCCTATTATTATTGAATGCTAATGCGATACATCACTGAAATGATACGATTAACTATTGTATATATTGTATTTCAATCCTTCAGTATTGATCCTACAAAGAATCGGATTAGTGACGGACATGTAAATGTAAATTTTTCTTCCTATGAACTAACCATTTTTTTTAGTAACAAGTTGTGATTACGTTTTTAAAAGGGAGTAAACAAGAAGTACATTATATTTAGAGGTAACATTCAGTATTTGTAAGGGGTTACCTATACTCTAACAAAATATTATTTTTTATATTTTATATGAACGTGGATTGCGATTTGACATGAGTCCGAATTTTTAAAAATTAAACGAATAAAACAAAATAAATTCACAAAAGTAAGGAACAAGAATAAAATAAGCGATCTTAAATAAGCCGACTTCAATTATCTTAATTTAATTAAAATAACTTAAACATTAATAAATGTTTAATAAAGAACAAATGTCACCTGTAACGGTTGCGAAATATATGTATGTACCACGTCTTAGTAGCAAAATAATTTTTTTTTGCCTGAAGGTATGATTTTAATTCGCATATTAAAGCAGAACAAGGAAACTAACATAGTAAGTAAGATGATTCTTTAGTTTGTGTTAAATATAGGATAATTGTCAACAATTGCCAATATTATCATAATCGTGATTCCTGTTTATACCGCGTGTGCAGTGCTGAGGCGGTGTGAGGCAAAGCTAAGCTAGTGTGTGCAATGCACAACAAGGCCCGACTCTGCGGGTTATCGTGTTGGTGCGAAACCGTACTTAACCTGTTCGGTGTGTAGTGTGTTTTTTGTGTATATGATCTTGTTACTCCTCCAGTGCAATGGTAAGGAGTGCGATTAATTTAATCCCCAATGGCCAATGGTGGTCAGGCCCCAGTACCGATCACCCAGGGAATTACAAAAATGTTCTGACCACTGGAGAGATTCGTACCGGGAAGCGTTTGGACCGTTACATCCAAAGCCTGGCTGTTTTACCACTAAGGCATCATCCCAGCCCTATTGCCAAAATCAAATTATAATATATATATGGTGGACAGTTTATGTGATTCATCCAAAAATACTAGGAAAAAATTACACTATTTTATCCTGTGGTTGCTATTTTTACAGTTAAATAAACCACAATATTATATTTCATTTAAGAGTATTTCGGATAAAATGTATCAGCAAAGGCTCGGTTACAAGATGCCAGTAACTCGTAGGAATTCCATAATCGCAGTACTAAAATGTTAATGTGAGAGCATATTTTAGTATTACATTTCAGTATACAAAATTATTATTAATAGATTCCAATGAATAACAAACAATTCATTTACTCGGCCGAGCAGCTACCCTCCCTATCACTTTGTTAAAGACTAAACGCGTGTAAGTAGGTGTTTTAATTAACAGCAGTTCTTGGTACTACGTTTCAGCAACTCGTACGAGTTACTGGTACTGTGTAATCGAGCCTTTGTAACCTCAAGGAAATATTTCCGTTTAGTACTCGACTTTAGTTACTTGGACAAGTTAGTGGATTCTACTAATATCCGAAATTATTTAAGTGCTCCGCTTTAGCAACTCGTATGAGTTACTGGTACCGTGTAATCGAGCCTTTATAACCGCAAGGAAACGGTTGCGTTTAGTGCTCGGCTATAAGTATTTGGAGGAGTTAATGGAATGTCACATGAATTCTACTAATATCCGAAATTATTTAAGTACTCCATTTCCAGCAACTCGTACAATTTACTGCTACCATGTAATCGAGCCCTTACAGCCGCACGGAAACACTTGCGTTCAGTATTCTACTTTAGTTGGTTGGACGAGTTAATGGACTGTCACATGAATTCTACTAATATCCGAAGTGATTTAAGTACTACGTTTTAACAACTCGTACGAGTTACTGGTACTGTGTAATCGAGCTTTTATAACCCCAAGGAAACGGTTGCGTTTAGAACTCGGCGTTTATTATTTGGAGAAGTTAATGGAATGTTACGTGAATTCTACTAATATCCGAAATTATTTAGGTACTCCGTTTCTAGCAACTCGTACGAGTTACTGGTACCGTGTAGTCTAGCTCTTATAACCGAAGGGAAACACTTGCGTTTAGTACTCTATTTTAGTTGCTTGGACGAGTTAATGGAATGTCACGTGAATTCTACTAATATCCGAAATGATTTAAGTACTCCGTTTTAGCAACTCATACGAGTTACGGGTAGTGTGTAATCGAGCCTTTATAACCGGAAGGACACGGTTGCGTTTAGTGCTCGGCTATAATTATTTGGAGGAGTTAATGGAATATCACATGAATTCTACTAATATCCGAAATTATTTAAGTACTCCGCTTCTAGCAACTCATAGGAGTTGCTGGTACCGTGTAGTTGAGCTCTTATAACCCCAACAAAACACTTGCGTTTAGTACTCTACTTTAGTTGTTTGGACGAGTTAATGGAATGTCATGTGAATTTTACTAATATTCGAAATTATTTAAGTACTCCGTTTTAGCAACTCGTACGAGTTACTAGTACCATGTAATCAAGCCTTTAATTGCTGTTATTTATACAATTATACGTTTCATATGAGACCGCACTATTGCTATGCAGAAACGTATGTAATAAAAAAGTAATACGTAATTAGTCAGAATATGTTTAAATTAATAAAATGTGCATATTTAATAACAATGCGGGGTTTCCCATTGGATAAGTCATTTCTTTATATTTTAAAGATTTTTTTGACAAAGCGACAATTATAAGTGAAGGCAAAAATGTAGTATAAATTCTTACTCAAACCAACCTGAAAACATTTAACGAACCAGGACTTTTGGCTGCTCTTTAGAAATGTTGAGAAACCCTGCTTATTATTAGACAAAATATATTAAATATGAAGAACGAATTAAATATAAAAATGTCTCAAAATCATGTGAGACAGCATCTTGAAACAAATTTTTACACTACGATTTCATTTAGTTTCTAAAATTACGTAATCTGAAAATAAAATTCAGAATGCCGTCTTTCAAATTACATAATTTAAATCCAGTGACAGTATTTATGCAAAACTACGTTATAACGTCGAAGAAATGTATTATTTATTAAATTAATACAGACTTAATTATTGCTGGGGTTTTTACGCAAAGGAAAAGAAACTGTTTACGTATTACATTTACAGGTAATGAGCAATACTTACTAGCTTACTATTTACTACAATGGACTTTCGGTTCTTAAACTTGATCCGTTCCAGAAGGATGTTCGAAAGCGGAAACAATTTTGCTGAAACTATTGAACTGAATTGTTCGAACATTTAGCCGTTCGAGAACCGAGGGTGCACTCTATTTTGAATATACTAAGAAACAAACACACCTTGTAAGCTACCCTTACACCATCCATAAAATATTTAAGTAATTTAAACTAGCCAATTAAAAATCTCTAAGGCTGGTTTGCACAGAATAGCATATTAATTCTTAATTTAATAATTGCCATGATTGGTTAAAAAATGGATGGAAGTGAAGACAGCTGAAAGTTTTAACGTTTCAACATTTTAATACACAGAGCACATGGCAAAATTGAAAAATCTATTTTGCAATGTTGTGGTGTATCATGCACGCCTCGTCATACTTGAATTAAAGGATGTCCAAATACAATATTCATTTTATGCTACTCTACTCCAGTGACGGCTCGCCAAGTGAAGTAGGTGAAGTGCCTCTTCACCTAAAATTTTCATTCAATTAAAGAATATGTATTTAAATTACATAACAAATTATTTATCGGCATTACACCTATTAGGAGTCGTTTATTTATGGCATACATACTCGTAGATACAATAAGCTTAATGAAAACAAACAAAAATTTAAATTTTAAGTGCAGTCCCAGTGACCATAAAAAATCTTGCCTACAACATTCGTGCAATTGTAGTGAAGAGTCAGCCTCAAACGTATTTTAACTCTGCACTTATACCTCCGTTGCCATGGTAACGCCTACGTCAATATTTATAATTGGTTCACGGTGAATCGCGCAAGTGAAGAGTTCCGTCGCAAGCAACCGCAGAACTTCATATTGGGGTTTTTTATTTTATATGTTCGTTTATGAATTATAGTTAATTGGTAACTATTATTATTGTTGATTGTGTAGTGCGTTTATATTCTTATTGTATGTTCTTCTGTTTTGAAAGGTTTACTTTTATACGTAGATAATTACCAGGAGAGCTATGAATCCTATTAATGACATAGTGTGCAGCTTGTTAGAAACGCCATTCAGGCATTGGAAGGAAGCAGATAAAAAAAGACGTTTTAAATCAAGGGCGGCCTACAGTTGGTTTGACAATTTCCGAATACAAATGGTTATGTAGTGGCCCAATACTACAAAAATTATTTTGTTGGCCTTGTTTGCCCTGTTGTACAAAACAGTCTGTCTGGAACAGGGAGGGATTTGCAGATCTGTTAAATATTACAAGGGCGTCACATAAACATGCCGACTCTAAAGATCGTTTAATATGTGCATTGAAATTAGACAATTTTGAGCAAAATCAAAACACCATAGGCGATGCTTTAAAAGAAACGCGAGACTTTTAAAGCACAATTTAATGAAAATGTTGGATTAAATAGACTTTTCCGCCAAACAGTTATCGACACAGTTTTGTATTTAAGCAAGCAAGAATTAGCGTTTCGCGGACACGACAAAAGCAGTGGCTCAGCAAATAGTGGAAATTTCAATAAACTTTTAGCGTTATTAATATCAAGAAGTCCGATAGAGATTAAAACTCACTGTGAAAAGATAAAAAATGTTTTTACTGGTGACTCTAAAATCATGAATTAATTCATTGCATCTCCAATTATATCGATGATTATGTCAAGGGCGAAATAAACATAGCTGATTTTTTTTTCATTCAAATTGATGATACTACTGACATTACTCAGCTTCTCAATGCTCATTAATAATAAAATTTATTGATTCGGGAGGTAAAGTAGTAGAACGCTTTCTCTGTTTTCATAACGTTAAGTGCGGATCGCAATTCAGCAGCGTTATATGAGGTGTTAGCTAATATTTTGCAGCAATTTGATTTCGAACAAAAACTAATTGGCCAGTGTTACGATGGCGCAACTGTAACGTCGGGGTATTTAAACGGTCTTCAAGAAAAAATGAAAGACAGGGTGCCACAAGCTATATTCGTACACTGCTTAGCACACCGTTTAAATCTTGTCTTACGACAAAGTCTTAAAAAAATATCACAGTATCGAATTTTCTTTGCAAGCCAATCTGGAATTCCTTCTTTTTTCATCATTCTGCGGAACGAACCTACACACTTGTTTCAACAACCACAAAACGTATACCAACTATTACAGAAATGCGATGGTCGTCCAACTCTAAATTAGTTAATGTAATTGTTGAAGACTGGAATAAATTAAAAGAAGTATTTCAATTTTTAATAACCTCTGAATCATCAGACAAAAAATGAATTCAGCTTGCAGAGAGGATTTTTAAACGATTTCAACAAATTTGAATTCACAGTTTTAGCTGTAGTATTTAATGATATTTTCTCTCTCACTGACATATTATTTGATGTTCTCCAAAAGAAATCATTGGATATTAATTTTTGTGCTACAAAAATAAATAAAAATATTGCACTATTAAAAGAGGAAATGGAATGACGATTTTTTGATACACTCTTCGAAAAGACCAAGGAATTAGAAATAACACAAATCGATATTTCTAAGTGCCCTAAGCGGGAATACGCTAGTCTTTCAAATAATGACATTAGAAGAAAATATAGAATTTTGTTTTATGAAGTACTGGATCACATTGCAATGGAAATCGAAGTAAAGTTTCAAGACTGCATTAAGTTACAATTCATGTTTTTGGTTGATACTACGAAATCGGAAATTCGAACAATATGATTCGTGTTTTCCCTCTAAAGCGTTTGAAAGTTAAGGTCAATTTTATGGCAAAATATTTACAAAAAGTCAACGTCTTCACAACGAATTAAATCTTCTGTGCTTGTCCTTGCCTTAAACGAATAAAAACGTACTTCAGAAATGCAGTATCTTAAGATAAGTTTTCTTCTTTGGCAAACATTTCAATTCAAAAAGAACTTATTAGAATTAATAAAAATTCCACCATTTTACGAAGACATAATAACTAATGTTGCTGTATTAAAGGACAGAAGGATAGACTTGGTCTACAAAAACTAGGTAAGTTGACATTGAATTATATTTTTTCTATTTGATATTATTAGGTTATTATAATAGCACTTCACCTATTTTGACACCCGCGAGCCACCACTGCTCTGCTCTGCTCTGTAACATTCATTTCAGAGACTCTTGAATCATCCTCATCAGCAAATAATCAAACTGTTTCTATGTAACCACGAATTTGTTAAATGAATGAAACATAGGCCACCATCTGCGTATTTAAGCTGGTTTTAATTTTTTGTATATTAACATTATTGTTACTATTCAAACATACATCTTAGAACAAACACTTTTAGTGTAAAAATAACATACAACTTTTAGTACAGTGCATTCAGGGTGGACAACGGAAGAGGCATGTTTTGTGACGCTAAACCATATACTCTTTGGCTAAACCTCAATTCTTCGAAAAACGCCCGACCGGGTCAAATTAATTTGCTAAGGGGACCTGTAACACGACTATTTGTGTTCACTTGTCGTTAACTTCAACGTTGGGGTGACATTCACCTTAAAATTTTTAAATGGCAAGGGGCAAGACATGCCATTTGAAAGCTCTATGAATTTGATTTCCCATAGGGTTTTTATTTTTGGATTCCGTCTATTAGTTCCTGCGGAAATGAAGTCCACAGTTTCAGGGTAGTAAATGTTTTGAAGCGTTTATAGAATGATTAAACGGCATTGGTTAACCATATCTTGGCATAAACATTTGAATGTTTTTTAACGTTAGCGTCACGCCGTATTTCGTAGTTGTCGTAGTTTAGAACATTTAAAAAAGTTTATTTGATTTTAGAAAGAGTTGAAATAATTGAGTTTTTTTTTTTACAATTAATGTGCCATTAGAAGCGCCGAATTGTGCATGTTTATAGAGTTAATAAAAACGTTTTCATTATTTATTTAAATTTGCTTAAATGTTGTAAGCAAGCAAAGTAGGTAGTAACTCAGACAACACTAACGGACGAACAAACTAAACTTGCAGAAACAAACTACTAAATTTTCCAGTAAAAATTGACTCTATTTTTATTTATTTTTTTCTCACCTCCTAAACGTATACCTATCAAAGTAAACCATATATACTAGACTTTTGGCTTATTAAGAAATTTTGTTCACAGACTGATTAATAATATAAATATGAATTGAATACAGGACTGTACTAACAGTTGCAGCAGCGAAATAATTTTATTTTTATTTTAAAATATTATTCCAGTACATTATTTGCCGCACGTGATTTATTACAACAATAAATTTAACTTAATAATCTAAACTCTTTAGTGTCCGTAATTTATTAAGTTTTCTTGTCGCAATCGCAAGAAAGAATGTTCTTTTTCTTCGCTTTACAAGTTGTTACGCACTAAACACATGTCAGATGTAAAAAATGTACACGTTTTATTATTTCTCGTTTATTAAATGCCAGCGGCAAAAATATTCATAAATTATTTTATTCGGGCTTTTTGCGATGCGTAAGTGATCCAATCAATGATCATTTCGAAGTAGACTGTAGCGCTAGTATAAAGTTCCGCTCGCCAAAGCAAACTGATAAACTGACCTACGTTTATCTTTTCTATTTGCAAAACTGTCTGAAGAATGGCGATTTTTTAGTTCTTATGTTGAAGTGAGTCCTAGCTTCGTTACTGGCAATGCCAAATGTATTAGATATTCGCTACGGCGGGTTTAGATTACTGATATTTCTATCACTCTAGTTCTAGTAAATCAATTATTAAATTCAATTACAATATCCTTTAAATCAAATTGATGGTTATTTTCATGAAATTAATACAGCAATAAGTCGGAATTGCCATGTTGTATGAACTTGCAGTTTGTAACTGTAGTTTATTTTTTTAGAAAATCGTAAATAATTATATAGAGTACACACTGACAATATTTCATAACAGGCTGAAACATGCAGGTCTTTAATTGATTTGCCTTTAATCAATATTAAATACCAGGCAGCATTAACATCTCGCGTTGATTAGATATGTCTAAAGGTAGCTGAACTCAAAATAATTAAGTGTAGCCTCAACATACAAGAACAATACATTGTTAAGTAACGGTTTTGTTACTAATCTCGTACTAAAAGATTTTGAATATCTACTACTTCCTTATTAAAATGTCGCTTTTAAAACATAACATCCCACATAACCTGAAATTAATTTCTTGTTAAGTAAATGATGTGGTTAAAAAATTGTATTTTAAATTATCTTTATACGAAACTGCTTTTCACTTTCCCATGCAATACAAAATTAGAAAATAACTGATTTGAAATGACCTTGTAATTATATTTATTTTACGTGCGTGTGATACGGAACCCGGAAGGGAGTAATACGCGCTAATCTAAAATTAGTGAGACTTCATTTTGCTTTGAAATTACAATTTAAATGCGTTCGGTTAGAGCAATCAACGACCCTTGTGACGCCTGATAATAATTTCCAAGGAAAATTCTCTACACTAAGTAAGTAAATAATTGGTTAATGATAGCCTCCCGGAACCTCAATCGAAGATGGGCGGTTCTCTGCTTTGCTCGAATAAATATATTAATTAACTTTACGTTAATTACCTGAAAGGGCGCCAACGACTTAATAATAAAATACACTACCATTAACGCAGATGTCGATTGGTAAGTCGTACCCACAGTTTATTACTTACTTAATTCGTTACTACAGAACACAAAGATAGGAAACAATAAATAACAAGTCCAATTGCAGCAACAATATTTAATGTTAGCAAAAAATAAATGTATAGTATATATAACCCAAATTTACAACAATAAAATATAATTGTATTCGTAACCTGTATCGGTACACATTTTCCAGTACGCAATCACTCAATATAGCCCCAATTATACTGACTTTGAGCTAAAGTAAAAATACTACGTTTCTCTCCCCAAACAAACGCCCTCAAGCCGCGTCCTACACTCTAGTCATGAAAGGCCTTTCTAGATTTACAGCGTAGATAAGAAAATCAAAAATCGCTGTGAAACCCGAACAAAACGCAATATTACCGCTCCTGTTGACTCAAGCTGTATATCCAGTGAAATTACCGTGATTATGTACGCTAATACTTGTAAAAACTAAAACATCAATGTATATTGCCTATGAAGTAAATAGAAACGCACTGTACAATTACACGTAAATTTTATCTACCCCGTAGTATAAACAAATTCATACAAATAAACAAAGAGTATTTACTCCGAAATTGTCGGAATTAAAAATTAATGTGCACTTCCCTGGTTAATCTGGAATGGAATGTTCTAGACCAGCCTCGAGTCCGACACGTGTTTCACTGCAGACGGCTGGATTGAATTCGAATTCTAGTTCTCGCAAGCAGCAGATATCATCATTTAAAGCGCCAAAAATCTTCGGACAATTCTCACCGTCCCCAAGTTGTCTAAATTCGAATACAAGGAAAAGTTAGGACAGCCATGACTTAAAAGAAAAGAAAAAAACTCACCAATCGGTAACTACGATTAACTCGACAAAAATAAAAAAAAAATCGCAACGTTGATTATAGCGACAATAACTGTCAATAACGTAATCTCACAATCAAGTAATGACCACGTTATAAACTATGATTTTCCCAGAAAATTGAGATGAACTCCAAGTGAAACACTTTAACGGGAAAACCAATTCAACGACACGTTCGTTTTCTGTCAGACGCAGAGAATCAATTACCGGAAATCTTGTTTTACAATGTGAAATGGGTTGCGAACAACCTAGGCGAAAATACCGTTACACCCTGTCAAAGGGTGACCTTGAAGCAAACACATCCTAATAGTTCACATATAACATAAAATAAAATAGGTTTCAGTTTCATGATACATCCTTTTGGTTGAATAATTGTCTTTTAGGGGAGTTAGGTGCGCATTCAGCCACCTAATTTATTTCAGAAATTATTTAAATCTGCCGCGTAATTCAAATAAGACAGTGTTGCCAATATACACAATCTGAACTACATTATACACGTTATTAGTGCATCAGCCGAATTGTAACAAGTAAAGCATACAAATGAGCTCTAAGATAAGAATTATTTTGATAGATATATTCCCCATAATCTGTTTGAAATTAACAATATTTGAAATCTATGTTTTGGGAGAAGATGCTTATATATTGCTATTTTTATACCCACATTGTTAATTGTTTTCTATCCTATGTATATATATATAATAAATAAATCGCATATGAAAAATAATTGCGGGGATATCCGAATATTCGGTTCCGCACCCTGCAGCCACTTTAACCCGTTTGAGGTAGTTAGTGACGTGGCGCACTAACCCAGGGGACCGGCGGTTTTAGGTACTCTCCAAGGCACCCTTCTATCCTATAAATAGCAGTTGATATTATGAGGTTTAAAATATTTTGCGTGCTGGAGAGTATTCGTCCACATATACCTGGGTTAGAATCAGCCGACTGCACCCCGGCATTTTAGAATTGATTTTTATTTCTGTTATTCTACTTTCAGATGCCACGAAAATGTATTCTAAAAACTAGGAGAAACTCACTAGATGAAGATGTCAGAAATAAAATTATCATATGATATTTTAATGGGGCTTGCTCGGAAAGAGGAGCCGCCAGAGTAAATGGAATAAAGAGATCTACGTTGCAAAGCAAGTAAGACAGATATAATGCTCAAAGAACCATTAAAACCTCTGAAATAGGACGGATGAACGATACGGCGAGACAACGGAAAAAACGAATCTGGAGGTCGAAAATCATAAATGTAGGATGCTGGAATATTCAATCCTGGACCAGGAGAGCATGGAGATGAACAGCCACAAAATTGATATCTTTTTTTTTAAATAAGGATAAACCAGCTCAACATACAGAATGTTATACATGGTTAGTAGAACAAGAATGTATATACAATAACATAAATTAACAAGAATGGTTTTACCCTGGCAAGATAATCTAATTTACAATAACAATTACTAATTAATCACTTATGTCACTACTCTCCTCTGACAATAGGATATCCTGAGGGAGCCTCTTTTTCAAGCGAGTGAATGTGGACTTTCGCCCAAGGCGAAAATGCATCGCGCCAGAACAGTTACGTATGTTTGCGAAAAATTTTCAAGCAGTGTTACGAATGTAACTGTCTATCGTCTTTACGCCAAGTTCACAATGGATTTGGTAGTTTCGCACAAACCACGGAGCATTTACCGCAATACGTAGAACCTTATTTTGGAATGTTTGCATCTTTTTGATATTCGTTTTCGATGTTGCACCCCACACTACACAAAAATTGATATCTCCACCTACAGTGGAAAGAACCAAAGAGAAACGGCCCAAGCAGAAGTTGGACTACTGATACATGAGCGATTTGAACAGCACATAGAAGAAATAGAATATATAAATAATAAATATATATTATATAATAATAATAAGTGTTTACATATCGAATATTAGCAAACCTAGAGAAGAGAAAGAATTATTCTATGAGAATTTACAGGAGACACTAGACCAAATACCAGGGAAAGAAACAATCTTGATAATGGGCGACTAAATGCGAGAATTGGAAATGATGAGATCCAAGGAGTAATTCAAAGATTCAATGAGGAGGAAATAAACAATAACGGCGAAATGCTAATAGCATTTTGTGTGTAAAACGAGCGCAGAATCAATAACACATACTTTAACCATAAGGGGCAGTACAAGAGCACGTGGGCAAATTCTTGGGGACAACAATCTATCATCTATTATGCTACTACGAACGAATTAGAAGCAATATTTGACGACCTGCCGTTACAAACTAGTCTAAATGCCTATTTTAGCATGATGGAGTATCCGCACATTATTCCGTAGAAATAAGAAACAATAACTGTATTAACCAAGGCGGTTCTCTGCCATAGGCTCCACGTTCACCAGATCTAAAACCACTTGGTTCTTGCATATAGGGTTATCTAAAACAGTTGGTTTACTCTGAACCTATTCAAGACCTAGACGATTTAACAAATAAAATTAACAGTTGGTTTACTCTGAACCTATTCAAGACCTAGACGATTTAACAAATAAAATTAACATTTGTAAACGTATACGAAACTCTTTTAGGAGAAGAACTCGTGCAAGCGCTGAAGCAAATGCTAGCCACATTGAACATCTTTTGTAACAGTTTATTTTAGTTAGACATTTATTATATTATATATTAATAATAATAATAGGCAATTTCAACAGGTATTTATTTTTATTTTAGCTTTATACGTATTTCGACATACAATATGTCATTATCAAAAGCATTTAATGAAGTAAACATTTGTAGTTGCTTGGGTAACAGCACACTGGA
>JABXWE010025648.1:0-12625 GCA_014611495.1 Limonius californicus
AAGTACCGATAATTGTTCCATTACAATTACCAGAGTGTTAGTTAAATTCGAATAGTATGTACTCTGAAGTAGAGTGAATGCTTTAAAAAATGATTAATAGGTACGAAATAGTATCAAACAATCCATTAAAGTGGTTATTGATACAATCTAATTAACCAACCATTCAATTAGTAGAAAATGTATTACTTCATAACTGTTTGATTATTCAAGCAATCAATTAGCCAACGGTTTTCTTTCGACTTTTTCCTTTGCTTCGTGGTTTGACATAGACAAGGTAAGTGATATGTGTTGATTTATTTACTAAAGAACTATGAATTAAATTTTATATTGTCTATAGAAAATGAATCGCAAATTTGCATTTGAAGTTCTCCTTATATAGTATCTTTTACAAAAATTAATGCCTTATTTCTGTACATTTTGCTGTGTTTTAGATGGATATAAATGAATTATAGGTAATGTTAAAAGTACATCAGGACGCAGTTGTATTAAACACACTAATAAATGGAGAATTGCAATTATTCACGTTGTAAATATCTTACATATGTGGTAATAGCTCAGATGGCAGAGCGCTCGCTTGCTCGAAAAACATCGATTACGACTTCGATTTCCCAGCATTACCACGGTAGTTAATAAATATTTTGTGCTACAACCCACCACACACAATTCCGCAATTTGGATGGCAAAAGTTGCGAATTTCTATCGTTCGGATTTGACGTTAAAGTGCAGATCCCCCGAATTTCCACCATGAGCTGAAGAGAAGCACGTGGCAAAGAAGTCGGTGGGACGAAGAGGCTGTTAACGAATGAACAAAACATCAGGCAATGAATTTTCTTCCGAAATATAATAAAACGAATTATTTACGATGACGACAGTACATTTTGATTTTCATCAACAAAGTTCCCAGATATTGACAACCTTGATTGTTTTATCTCAAATATAGAAAAAATAATTGTTTAACGTACCAATTTAGCTACGCCAGCAAACTATGATAGTTTAAAAAAGTTTAGATTACTTAAAACTTTACTTTAGGTATAATGTGTCAATGTATGTGTGGATGTAATTACCTTATCTTTAAAGTTGACGATTCCAGAATTTTCTGTGTTGCCCCTGGAGTTGTATGTGTCCCAGGCAAATAGTTATTTCAGGAAAATAACCTTTTACTAGGCAAATACTAGGTACATGACGGGACAAGTAAATTTCAAATACTCGTTTATATTTAAACACTATTTTTCTAGGCAAACAGTATTTGCTGAAACCGTTGTTGGGTAAATAGCATTTTGTATTGAATGTGTTAAAATAAAGTTAATGTTAATAGTAATAAATAATAAACAGAGGTGGCTCCAAAAACATTTAACAGGCGGGCACATGTATCCGGGTTTTGGAAAAGGAATCGAATTTTTTAATTCGATATATTTAGGTTAGGTTAGGGATATCGGCGATTAAATCTATTTAATCTAACCTTGAATTCACAATACAGTAAATCCTTGATTTTGCGGAACTGGATTTAACGTTTTTGGATTTAACGAACACAATTTCCAGTCCGTATATCATATGCGAAAATTAACATCGTATTGATTTAAAATAAAAATTTGCCTATAACTAAATTAACAGATTATTTTTTGTTATTAATATTCACTGATGTTTTTAACTATTTTTAGCGAATAGGCCATATATTGGTTAAAATACTGTAGAAATTTCGCGGACATAAATAAATACGCATTCGGCAAACATACTTTATTATTTAACGGACACCCTTTCTCTCAAATTAGTTTGTTATATCGATTTTTGCTCCGTATTATAGATACTCTCGTATTTGCCTAAAAACAATTCAGGCGGATACTATCTGCCTGATTAAATACTATTTGACTAGTTTATTAGAAAATAAATAATACTAAAACTATTTGTCCAGGTATAGTATTTGCCCAGTCAAAAACTATTTTCCTGAAATAACTATTTGCCTAGGACATATGGACTAATTCTGCTTTTTCCTCACTACAATACTTTCATATATAAAAAATGAACTAATATTACTATTAACTTAACATTATCGCTAATTACATTAACATATTTTATACTTATTCGCGTGTTTCAGCTCCTGCTTCTGTTTAATAAGATCGATTATTATTTTTTTTTGTTATACGTGCCAATTGATAAATTTAGGGAAGACGGAACATTCTTTGTCGGGGGATGTCTCACCTACGTTCAATATTAATATTATAATGGATTTTTTTGCAGATTAGGTAAATATGGAGCAGGGCCGCTTCTGGGCTGTTAGCCGCCTGCATGCCACCAATATTTTGCTGCCCATGCCAATGCGGATCGAGTACAATTAAATATACTATTAGATTCCTAACCTAACCCTCAGGCAATGTTTTTTCACTGTTGTGTATAGTTGGTAGGGTATAAATATGCCATAACTATATTGTGTGATATACACCAAACCTATACACGTTTATTTATGTATATTCCCGTCAGTGGCGGCTCGCCAAGTGAAGTACCCCTTCACCTAAAATGTTCATTCAATTGCGAATATTTATTTAAATTACGTAACACATTATTTAACGGCATTACACCTATTAGGGAGACGTTTATTTATGGCATACATCTCGTAGATACAATAAGCTTAGTGAAAACAAACAAAAATTTAAATTTTAAATGCAGTCTGCCGAGCTTGAACACAGTGATCATAAAAAATCTTACCTACAACACTCGTGCAGTTGTAGTGAAGAGTCAGCCTCACACGTATTTTAACTCTGCACTTAAACCTCCGTTGCCATGGTAACGGCTACGTCACTATTTAAAATTGATACGCGGTCAAACGCGCAAGTGAAGTGTTCCGGCGCAGTAAGCTGCAGAACTTTTTATTGAAGTTTTTTTATTTTATTCTATCGTTTATGAATTATAGTTAATTGGTAACTATTACTATTGTTGATTGTGTTGTGCATAGTTGGTTTGACAATTTCCGCAAAAAAAGAATTAAAAGGCTGTGGAGAATCATATAATCTTAAGTTTAAAATTTCTTGGTTCGCCGAATACAAATAGTTATGTAGCAGCCTAATACTACAAACATTTTGTTAGCCTTGCCTGCTCTATTGTACAAAACAATCTGTCGGGAACAGGGAGGAATTGTTAAATATTACAAGAGCGTTACATAAACATGTCGACTCTAAAGATCATTTAATATGTGCATTTAATGAAAATATTTTGTATAGAACACTAATACGGCCCAAATTGGACTACGGCAGCATCATCTATTCATCTGCACACCGTAGAAACTTAAACATGATAGAGGATAGAGATAATTCACGATACTGCACTAAGATTAGCAATTGGTGCCTTCAGCACTAGTCCTATAGGTATAGACAGTATACTATGTATAACTGGTGGACCTCCGCTTTCATATAGACGACAACAACTAACCATGACATACGCAGCCAACATAGCAGCAAACCCTAATCACCCAACCTTCAAACACATCTTCCCAAAAGTAACTACTAAATCCAATAGAAACCAACGTAACCTCTCCATCAACCACAGAATTCAAAACATATCCACCGATATAAACCTAACACTTCCCAAAATCATGAAAAGCAGTACCATAAATGCAAGTAAACCTTGGGAAATTCCCCCACCTAACAGCCTCCTCGACCTAACAAAACTCCCCAAAGAAACCTCAGTTTAAACAACTATTTAGAGAAATTTCCAACCAGTACCATAACCACATCAAAATATACACAGACGCTTCAAAAGCCGCATCCGGCACTGGTACAGCGTTCATAAGCGAGCAAACTACAGTAACGTACAATCTCCCCGGCATGATAAGCTCGTATAGTGGTGAACTGTACGTTATCCTCCAAAGCCTAAAATATATTCAGAAAAATTCACATTCCAAATACATGATCTGTACCGACTCGCTTGGCTCCCTAAAAGTGTTGAATCTATGTTCCTGAGAAAACCAATAGCCAAAGAAATCCAAATGGAACTCAGCAAAATAGCCTCAACACAAAAACAAGTAGCATTCATATGGATACCATCCTATATAGGAATCCCTGGAAACGAAGAAGCAGATGCTGCAGCTAAAATGCCCCCTTAGAACCCTCAGTTAACATACCAATTCCGCAGGAAGACGTTAAAAGTATGGCAAAGCAGAAAATAAAACAAAGATGGCAACAAAAATGGCACAACAAGACAAACAACAAACTTAGACAAATAAAACCGAATATTACGGAAAAAGGGAAAACGAATCTGACCAGAAAAGACAACGTTATAACCACCAGGTTGCAGATTGGGCACCAGTAATGACTTACCAAAACCTGTCTTCAAGCATACAACCAGAAAGATGCAATACCTGTCAAACAACAATAACTGTACGACACATTATTATTGAATCCCCAAAATATACCAGGTACCGCAACATACTACGAATACCAGCCACACTCCAGGAATCCCTCGATCTCGAACATTACACCAAAATAATACAACATCTTAAGATCACTAAACTGTACAACAAACTTTAAACTCGCATGTAGTGTAAAATTATTGTTACATGGGCGCTAATGGTCTTGAAGTTGAAGCGCCTTAATACATTAAAAAAAATGAAAATGTTCGATTAAATAGACTTTTCCTCCAAACAGTTATCGACACAGTTTTGTATTTAAGCAAGCAAAAATTAGCGTTTCGCGGACACGACGAAAGCAGTGACTTAGCAAATCGTGGGAATTTCAAAGAACTTTTATCGTTATTAATATCAAGAAGTCCGATAGAGATTAAAACTCATTATGAAAAGATTAAAAATGTTTTTACTGGCTCTAAAATAATTCAAAATGAATTAATTCATTGCATTTCCAATTATATCGATGATTATGTCAAGGATGAAATAAACAATGCTGATTTTTTTCCATTCAAGTTGATTATACTACTGACATTACTCAGACTTCTCAATGCTCATTAATAATAAGATTTATTGATTCCGGAGGTAAAATAGTAGAACGCTTTCTCGGTTTTCATAACGTAAGTGCGGATCGCAGTTCAGCAGCATTATATGACGTGTTACTTAATATTTTGCAGCAATTTGATTTCGAACAAAAACTAATTGGCCAGTGTTACGATGGCGCAAGTGTAATGTCGGGACATTTAAATGGTCTTCAACAAAAAATAAAAGACAGGGTGCCACAAGCTATTTTCGTGCACTGCTTAACACACCGTTTAAATCTTGTCTTACTACAAAGTCTTAAAAAAACACACTTATTTCAACAACCACAAAAAGTATACCAACTATTACAAAAACGGTATGGTCGTCTAACTCTAAATTAGTTAATGTAATTGTTGAAGACTGGAATAAATTAAAAGAATTATTTGAATTGATAATAACCTCTGAATCATCAGACAAAAAATCAATTCAGTTTGCAAGAGAGTTTTTAAACGATTTCAACAATTTTGAATTCACATTTTTAGCTGTAGTATTTAATGATATTTTCTCTCTCACTGAATATTGAACTACTCAAGAGGAAAATGAATGACGATTTCTTTGGTACACTCTTCGAAAAGACTAAGGAAATAGAAATAACACAAATCGATATTTCTAAGCGCTCTAAGCAGGAATATGCGAGCCTTACAAATAATGACATTAGAAGAAAATACAGAATTTTGTTTTATGAAGTACTGGATCACATTGTAATGGAAATGGAAGTAAGGTTTGAAGACTGCCATAAGTTACAATTCATATCTTTAGCTGATACTACGAAATTCGAACAATATGATTCGTGTTTTCTGTCTAAAGCATTTGAAAGTTTAGGTCAATTTCATGGCAAAATATTTACAAAAAGTCAGCGTCTTAAAAACAGATTAAATCTTTATGCCGACGAAAGTTACCGCAGTCTACAGACCCAAGAATTACTAGAAAATCTCAATTAGGACAAAGAAATTTTTACCGAAGCCTACTAATTGTTTTGCCTCCGATTAACTATTCCGTCGACAAGTGCATCAATCGAAAGAAGTTTTTCTTGCCGTAAACCATAGAGCAATAAAGAATCTTTATTGCTCTATGCTTAAACGAATGAAAATGTACTTATAAAATGCAGTATCTCAAGTTAGGCTTTCTTCTTTGGCAAATATTTCAATTCAAATAGAACTCTTATTAGAATCAAACATTTTACAAAAACATAATAATTTTGCTGCATTAAAAGACAGAAGGATAGACTTGGTCTACAAAAACTAGGTAACTTTTAAGTTTAAAAAAATATGTTTAATCATGCATTGGACTAATAAAATTTTTTTCTAGTTGGGTGAACTGAATTTTATGCAGATTTAATGTAAAAACAGAATTCTATTATCAAGCAAAAGATCGGTAAGTAGATATTTTACTACTGAACAATAGGTGTCAGCTGTATCACGAATACTGCTCGATACCGGCGCACTAAACTGGTTCTATTCCGTTTGAATTCAACACAACGAACCGCGCCAAAGACTTCGGAGTCGGAAAACTTCAGCGGAGCGGGCGAGTGTTTAACGGAATCGGCGTCGGGCGCGTCTTTAACCGTCATTTGTAATCAAACAAACAGAAAAAAGCTGCGACGGTTTTCTCATTTTGGTGGTGACTTCATTGTTTTCTCATTTCCCAAAGACGATTTTCCTTGGCCTTGCACCAGCAAAATTGCCACCCAAGATAAAGTGGTGTTTGTTGATTCAGAACAAACTCACGCGTCTGTTTGATTAATTGATGGATCAATTGATAGTGCCCTAGTGGACGAATTAGGATCAATTGGGTAGATTGTGATGCTGGTCTTCTGGCAGTATCTTTGATTAAGGTAATTGTTGTGTGCTGTGGAAATGTTTGTTAAGAAAACAAACGCATGTGTGCAAGAGCGCGTAGGTGCAGGAATTCGTATGTACTTGTTCTGAAAATTTTTAGAATGTTTGATACTGGTTTCGCACAAACGTTGGTCTTAGCTCTAGACAGTGGTTGTTTTGATGCAGCAGGTCCAAAATAACGTGCAGACTAAATACATTTACAGGGTGCACTCGTGCACACATATATACGCACTGAGCTATTTTAAGACGGCTTTGATTTCGTTCATTTCCTATTCCTTATTGTGTTTGAAGCTAATCGAAATTTATTTACCGCTTATATATAATTTATGGATTATATTTAAGTTAAACACTTGTACGCAAACTTAACTATTACGGAAATATCTTATGCTAATATGACCATCATGTAATTAATAACATTAAACATGTATTCGACTTTTTGTAAAAACTAGACTCTGGATACTTACTTCAGTTAAATATAGTAAATATATTACTAAAATCTTTCATTAATTCGTATAGGTTTTAACTCTTTCTGAACAACCAAAAACGACAATTTTCAATTTTTCAAAATTATTATGTCCACTTTATAAATGATGTCAAATTAAAGGAATGAATACCAACATCAAACAACTCGTCGTTTTGTTTATCTTGCTTATTTAATTACACGAATCTCAGAAACACGTGTTTTATGCATAAATTATGAAGTAAATCTTTCATTTTCTAAAGGTTCGCATTTTTCACGTTTTCCTCACTACAGAAGAATTTAAGATATGTGCGTTAACAGATATTTGTGTTATCTCACAATATAATTAACGAAAGTAAACTTCTGTTCGACTTTAAAATATATCCCCGGCGAGATAATCTCCAAGGATATTACAGCAAGTAGCTACCCAAATACAGGTATCGTATAAATTTGCTGCCCCTGCTTTCCCTAGAGCGTGTGGATGTTTTTATAGAAGAAACGCAAATGTGGGAGCTTCTTCCAGAAGAAAATCAAAAGAGATTGGTTTACATTAAGAAAGCTTTTTCTTGAATAGAAGAATAATAACTAAGTTATGTTAGATAAACGTAAAATAAAGTTTAGTGGCAAGAAGTTGAATGTATTTTTGCAAAATCATCAATAATAATAAACAAACATTCTTAAAGAATGGTTTACAAAAGCCTACAAAGCCGGCAAAGAAGCAGACTGTTGTGGTTAAGCAAAATACCAGAAATTCCAAGGTAGTATTATTTCTATTTAGAATTTCAGAAATGTGTACGGAGATTAGAACATCAATCACAACACAGCTTCCTCCTACTAGCACTAAGTGGAAACTTAATGTTTGTGAAAAATTTTATTTTGAAAAAGTATTCCAAACCTTCAGTAGGTATCAGATCTTCATCGTTTTTGTTGTTAAAAATTTCCAAAAAGTTATGTTCCTGTTTCCATTAGATAAGCCCCACAAATTTCATATTTTATTAAAATCGGGCCGCTTGTGCCAGATAGTAAAATAGTTTCTAACAATTCCTACACTGACGTTAGCAGAATTTGCACATTAAAAATTAGACTTCCCTTTCGATCCGTTTCTAATAGATCCTACATATTTCAGATATAATCAAAATCAACCAATGGTTGCAGGAGCATGCAGAAATTTCAAATCACCCATTGAAATATGATAACGTTTTCTAAACTAAATCATCCGATTCTTACATACTCTTAATTTATTCTTTGAAGCAATCTGTTAAGTTTTCGATCAGTTTCTGATGGGGCGCACACATTTCAAATTTTATTGAATTCTTACCAATCACTCCAGAGATATGAGGAACAAAGCATCATCCGCAACCACAACGTTTTCTACGTTCTGAGTGGACTAAACAACATTGTCAAAATTGTTTTTCTGTAGAAATCAATAGTGACGTATTGGAACTAGGGGAACGTAAAAGCAACGAAAGTTAGTAAAAAGTAATTTAACTTAGAACAACAGAAAACCCAATAAAGCCAACATAAAGTACGACAGAAGGACGCAGATTAAATAAACCCTCTTCAAAAGAAATTAGGTCGATGAGGACAAAACGCTTAGTTTTGCTAGGAAAGTTCAAGAAACCGATTAGAACGAGACGGATTAAATAAACATGTTTAAAATAGAGTTATAAAACTGCGGATTAGAGCAGTGAAACTTAAAAAGTGCCAGTGTTAGCTTAGCTTCATTCTTAGAGGTTGGATGAACACAAATCGAAACATATTTTAAGTGGAATAATAAAAGCTTGAGCTTAAGAAACTAAAATAAGAACAGAGATAAATAGTATTTCTTCTTACATGACTAAGTGTACTTAAGTTGAGTTTCAAAATAAGTCGAATAGAAAACAGTAGACGTAATTAAAAATCAGTATGATTTGAATAATGCTAAATAATTGAGTAACAAAACCAAAAATGTGGGTGCTATTTGACGTACAACTAAGCGACAAATAGAAAAGTAGTTACCTAAGTTTTCTTTATAATATACTATAATTCTCTCTAAATTTAAGATAAAGTTATCCATAGATATACAAAATCGTTTAAAACGATTTCTTTAACTGCAGACTTCTTAGCGGTTATTAGTAAGATAAGTTGTAGTCTCCAAAAAACTGTCATTTGCAACAGCTTCATAGTTTAATTTATCTTCCATTAATAGGGATTTTGACCTAATCTGTATATTTGAAGAACGAAAATCTATTATGGGGTTTAGTATAAAAATGATCTTTAATGAAGTATAATTCATTCGTACTAACATTTATACACCTTTCTTTCATATTTTCCACAGAACTTGGTTTGAATGAATTTATCATATTTGCTTCATATTTTTTCTTGAACTTCCGGTAAACTTTCCTATGAGTTTTGAACTGACTGTCTTTAACTTAGAACGTTCGTCTGATTTTATTGGAATATTTCCAATGTTCTTTTTCACTCCCTCGGATCTTTCAACTGGCTCCCTAAGAACTTTCTCCTATTTTTTGCAGTACTTGCCCCGGACTCTTTCTCTAGGACTTTCCTAAAAATTCTTAACTGATTTTCTCCAGTTTTCCTTTTCTGCTCCAGTACCTCAATTTCTCTAGGATTGCTCTCTTATGTCCACGAATCGTCTAACCAACTTTCCACTCTTTACCAACATGCCTAATCTCTTTTCTCTAGATATTTCTTTCATGGAACTTCTCTCTGAGTTATGATTTACTACCCTAACCTTCCAATCAGATTCAGTTGACTACGATGACCTTCCTAGGATTTCAAATTGATTAGCTTAACCCCTTTACGACTTCCAATTTAATACCTTGACCATCCTAGATCTTTCAGTTGATTACCTTACTGTCTTTAGACCTTTCAATTGACTAGCCTAACTTTGCAAGTACTACCAATTGACTCAGTTGATTACCATAACCTTTGGAGGACTATCCTAACTTTCCAGTGATAAATTGGCGACTCCAACCGTTCAAAGACTTGACTGCCTTAATCTTCCAAAGACTTCTAGTTGACTGCCTTGACGTTTCTAGGATTTCCACTTGCTTAGCTTAACTTTTGAAGGACTTCCAGTTCACTACTCTAACCTTCCAACGGCTTCCAATTGATCGAAGAACTTGCCGTGGATACTAACCTGCTGAGAGCTTCCAATTAATTAACCTGACCTTTAAAGGAATTCTAGTTGACAATTACCCTAACCTGCCAAGGGCTTTCAATTTCCCAATAGTTCAAGAACTGCTAGTTTACCCTAACATTCTAAGTACTTCCAATTGACTACCCCAACTTTTCAAGCACTTCTCACTGACCTACACAAGTTTTAAAGGGAATGTAATGGGTTACTCTAATCTTCCAATGACTTTAAATTGACCACACTAGCCTTCGCAGGCCTTCAAATTAAACCCCTCTAACTTTCCCAGCGCACCCAACTTCCTTCAGTAGTCATCACATTTCCACCTCGCAGTTATAAAAAATTAGTTTTTTAAGTCTAACAATATCTAAATAAAATAAATATAAAGATTTCAGGAACGAATCTAAAGCGACCTTAGAAGATATATTTGTAAGTAGGATCCGTGAAAAGGCAACTTTTCTTATTGTTAGAGTGCTTACCTCACACAAGACATTGTGATCTTCGCTCATATGCTTGTACTGCGGATTTAAAATACCACAAACATAGAGGACCTACAGTTTAACGTGGGCTTCGAGTCGCGGGAATTGTATAGATTGCTACTTCAGAGAATATGGACGAGGCAGAATACCTCGTTGGTTTGTTATTGTCTTGCGAGGGAGAGCTGTTGTTAAGAATTGAACGTCAACGTACTGGTCTCTCGCCCACAGCCGCGTCTTTTCTTTTAATGTCACCAGAAATTAGATATTTTTTGATATCATTTTGCTTACATAATTTTACAAATGGAAGGGGATTGGTAAGAAAGGACTTGGAAATAAATGTTTATTTCATTTCCTTACTATTTTCGATCGTAAATTTCTTGTTAACTCAAAAATGAATAATTGTCCTTACGATATAATAGCATGTTTTGCAAACATTTTAGGATTTGCCTTTTTAGAAGTATCTGTTTTCTTTTCAATGAACCAACTGTAACCAAATGATAACTAGAGACAACAAAAGCAATCATAAGAGTTTTTGATGTAGCTACACACAAGAATGTTCTAAAATTCTGAACCAAGTTCCTGTCGGTTTTGCAGCAGCTAACATTAATTCAATTACCCACTACTCTATTTTGCTGCTTACATAATATACGTCCATATTTTATTGCGATGGCAGGCAATAATGTTTTCACGCTTATTTTACTTCTTTTGTGCTCTTGTTCTCATACATCAACAGAGCTCCCCTTTTTTGCGGCGCGGCATTTTGTACAAATAATGCCTCATTATTTATCTTTAAAAACAACGAGAGGAAATGGACAATTTGGATCATTTATCTTAACTGTGCTTTCGCCATTTACCATTTATTTCGCAAAATGCAGTTTTAATTAACTCATTCGCTACAGCTTTAAAAAATTCGCCACGCACATAAACTTCTAGACTAGGATAGAATTTTATGATTCTATATTTGACCTGCCTGCTTTTAGAAATTCAACATAAGTCAAGGGTAACAGGTTAGTCCTTGAGTGCTATCAGTTCTAGTCGAGCACGTCTCCGGCAAGAGCTTCCAAGCAGCTGTGATGCCACATCTCGGGTTTGTTCGCTCTTTGTTTTTTTTTACTCCAACCGGACATTCTTCTCTGCTTACTTGTTGGGGTTCGGCGGTATTATTACACCTGCCTTTCTTTCGGTCCAGTACCTGAGCCAATTATTTACCTGAGATTTGAAAGTTGACGGGTTAGGGCGAAATTTGTAAGATTGAAATTTAATCCGTAATGGTAAAAAAAGATAAAGAAAAGTGTGAGAGCTGGAAGAACTATATGAATAATATCTAGAGAACGTATTTAAAATATAATTTAAAAATAACAAGCTTCAGCCATAAGTGGAAATTATAGAATTTTTTTATTATGCCTTCTTAGATATCTGGTATAGGCGCTTATATTGTACAAAGTGATTTTTTAAAAACTCAATTGCAGTAGCCTAGAGATTGTCCCGTCTATATTATGCTTTAGAATCTGACAATATGAAAATTGTAACAGCATAGCTGCCAATAATTAAATAAAGAAGCTTCAATTATTTATTCAAAAATGAATTTCGCAGTGCAGCATAAGATATTTATGGTAAAAGCTTATTGCCGAACTGGAATCATCATAAATGGTGAGTGGCGGTATTCGATCCAGGAATGCTTCAACGATTTTACAGACCATTTTGGAATTGTTGAATACATTCGATTTTACGATGCTCTAA
>JABXWE010025649.1:0-48796 GCA_014611495.1 Limonius californicus
AATACTGCTTTCTTCGTCACTTTGGTTTTCCTGGGGTTCTACTCGTTCAGTGTTTTCTCCCTCCTATTGAATTCATTAAAATATAAACATTTTTATTTCTGCGAAATTAGAAATTATCTTTTACCTCAGTAAACATCAGTTCAGGATCATCATTTCCAATACTTCTTCTTTCTTAGTCTTTGAGGAACATTAATAAATCAAAATACCATAGATTGGGTTTATATACTTCGTCTGCTCCCGTACCTGATTATTTCGGTAGTACTATACCTTCTTAAATTCTTTGCGAAAGAAGCTTTGTTACGGGCCAAATCTCGCTACGAGAATTATGGGACAAAGAAAATCGCACGTTGGCGTGCTAAGAAATTTTTGGTACAGCCAAACGCGCTTTTCTTGGACCCGCAAACAAAAAAAGATGGTAAAGGCCAGCGGCTTGACTCAGGGCAGGAGGGGGGGGTTCGCTAAAATTGCTTATAGAGGAAATGCTTAAAATTGTGTACAGGATGCGTCGAAATAAGTGGGCGCCACCTTTCTAGTCCAGCTGGTTTCAAGGTTCTTGTGAAAGGGCAAGGACCCACAGCTACGGGAATCGAACTCACCTTTCTTTTGTGCTTTTTCCTAGATCTTAAAGCTTGCAAAATCCTTACACAGCAAGTACAAAAGACACAATAAGACACAGTAAACTTTAAAACACATATAATGATATGAATATTGGTAAAATATGACAAGTTTAACACCAAAAATCCGAATTACAGGATCTTAATTCTTGAGCGCTCGGAGAATAAAACTTGCCGTCGTTGACACACAATATTTATGTTAAAATGACTGTGTGGGTCAAAGGCGTAAAGTTTACAGGAAATGATAGCATAAAATTAGCGTCGGTATATAATTAATGCAAAACAAACAGTGGCTTCAGGTCACTGTTAATAATTTTTTTATCGATGTAACAACAAAGTCAATACATTTGAATTTTGCAAGATACGCGTGCCAAGCCGAAAGTTACTTTCCACAAGCACAAAACTTGGTAGTTTTTACCTTTCGTGGATGAGAAGGCTTCGCACAAGATCAAGGTGTCGAATCCATGTAGAAACGGGAAGAAAGGAGTGGTTGATCCTGGGAGATGTTGACTTCGGCGATGCCAGACAGGGCTATATCCGAATAATCAAGGAGATCAACCCCCTGAGCTGCTCTATTTGATGGGGAGCAAACTGCTGTCAACGATGTCAGCAAAATTCTCGAGAACGACGGAGCGAACCAAAAACCAGGCACAGCACTTGTACGATTTATTTATTTCCCCCTTTAACCTCACAAAGATCCGAACTAAGTTCGTAGGAACGATTAAAACTTTAATTGTCCAAAACCATGGCGACCATTTTGCTATCACTTATATAAATCCGACATTAATAAGTCGAGGATCTTTTGCACTACAGCAAAACACGATACGGTAAATCGTAAAAAAAATAGCAATACGCCGCGAGGAAAAAAGGGAACGCTCTCCAGAGCTCAACCGTCGTTTTCGGAAGTCTGGCTTTCACTCCAAAAAAAAAACATTTACGGGCCTCGACAGATGTTGTTTTCAAGGACCCGGAGTGGCGGAGGTCTAAATGCCAACTCAATCAAAATGCAATGGGAATCTCACGTCTCCCCTCAAAATTGCACAACATGACGAAATCATATGGGAGAAGTTCGAGAAGGAATTTTGTTTTTGACGCTCGGAATTCCCAGAAGCGTTCAAGGTTTAGCACGAAAGAAAAACAGGAGCTTGCGATTAACACAAAGAGCTATTGACACAATTTGAGCTAAGAAAGACAAAACAAAATACCGAAAATAGTAACCAAAATAAGAATTTAATTAAACAGCGATACTAATTTCTACGAAGCGGCAAAGAAATCACGGAACTGCCAAAGTGTGCGGCAAATTTAAAAATCACATAACACCCCCCTTACTTGAAGAGAATTTCCCTGAAATTCTCTTGAGAAAGAGAAAATCGAGGAACAAAACCAAAACAAACAGGAACAGATGAAAACGAGAGGGTATCAACACAAAAAGCTAAAAACCAAGTAAAATACACTAAAAAACAACACAACAAACAATCAAACAAACAAACAAACGAACAAACCCAACCGAAAGATCTCGATGAAAATAACCCCTCTGCTGTGGAACGATGCCCACCCCATCACAGCAGACGAAAGATTGGGGAAAGACCCAACCGAAACAAAAGAACCAAGAGGGCGGAAAGAGGACGAAGAAGAGAAGACGAGGGGATGGTTGTTGGTGATCAGTCAACAAAGGGCTGCAGAACGCAGTGGAAGAACGAAGAAGAAAACCAAAGAGAAGAGAAGATCATCATCAGACTATCAAACATTCACACACACAAAAGTCAAATCCGGGTAAATAAAGTCACAATCGGGAAAGTCTTACACCCGAGCAGGGTTCCGTCCAACCTGCCAATACAACTCGGGGATGAGTTTAGGGACAAGGGACTTGAAGACGATTAATGAAAACCAAATGAAGAGAGCGTTCTGTGCATCACGGGATCAGCACATCACGGTAGCCTCACAACAAACGGAATCAAAAAACGTAACAAGCCCAAAAAGGTTTCAGGGTACGAAGCGAAGAGTAAAGGCAACATTGGTAGTCGAAAAAAAAACTGTGGAATTGAACCACAACGAAAAAAACCTTGAAGACGAAAGACAAGATCGTTAAATCCGACGGTAGTCGAGGATCTGCCTAACGGCAACACGGCAAACGAAAACGATAAACGTATCGATAGCGTTAAGGGCATGACGGCAGCGATAACGCTAAGGGCAAAACGGCAACGATAACGATAGCGAAACGGTAACGAGATGATAACGGAATTAACGAAAAGTTCAATCTAACAACGAAATGCGATAGGCGATAACGAAAATAAAACGACTTCAAAATTGCGACATACCAAGTGCCTTGATTAAAAAAAAAATCACGAAAACGAAAGAAAACGACAAAATAAATCTCAAAAAAAAATCAAAAATGTCAAAAACGGAAGATAAACGAGAGCGAAACGAAAAATAAACAACAAGAAACTTCAGTAAACGAAACGACAGGACAGTATACGAAAATAAACGACAGCACACGAAAAAAAACTTCTAACAAAGCAAACCAAACAAAACGAGAACAACCAAAAAAAAAACCTGCAAACGATACGAGAACACGACAAAGTTTCGCGAAAGTTCGGGACAGGGAACGAAAATATCCAAAAAAAAGATTCTACAAAATTCAAAAAGCGTACGACACTGGATTCACAAAGCCATGATGACAAATGCAAGAACAGCAATTCAATAAAGAAAGTCTTCGTAAATAAACTCAAGGTTCAAGGTCGGGCAATGAACGAAAATAATGCGAAGGTCCGCCTTCAAAACAAGGAATTAAAATGTCAATCAGATAAATCGTGAAGATCGGGCGGAAAAAAAAGATACGGCACTGGATTCTGAACCAAATAATTACGTAATTAACAACAAAGTCACCGAGGACAACAAAGTTTCAAAAAAAAATCTACGAAAATCCGCTAAAATTTAAAAAAACTGGAAATTTAAAAAAAAATTTAACAAAATCTGAAAAATTCTCAAAATTGGGTGGTTATTTTTAAAGAATTCTACAAGAAAATTCAACAAAACAGAATATCTCGACACAGGATTACTAAAACACAGGAAATGTCACGGAAAACTCGAGAAAATTCAAAAAAAAGTCCAAAAAAACTTTGAGAATCGTAAAAGAATTCAAATGCGGGAAATATGACACAAAGTTACGGGAAAATTCGCGAAAACAGTCGGAAAACGTACACAACTTTTCAAATAAAAGCGTTTCACGGAAATTCTTCCAATACTCGGGAAAAATGGCAAGAAAACAGCCCCACGAAGAGGGCGCCAAATTTGTTACTACTGTCGAAAAAAAGTTCCACGTTGAGGCGCCAAATTTGTTACGGGCCAAATCTCGCTACGAGAATTATGGGACAAAGAAAATCGCACGTTGGCGTGCTAAGAAATTTTTGGTACAGCCAAACGCGCTTTTCTTGGACCCGCAAACAAAAAAAGATGGTAAAGGCCAGCGGCTTGACTCAGGGCTGGAGGGGGGGTTCGCTAAAATTGCTTATAGAGGAAATGCTTAAAATTGTGTACAGGATGCGTCGAAATAAGTGGGCGCCACCTTTCTAGTCTAGCTGGTTTCAAGGTTCTTGTGAAAGGCCAAGGACCCACAGCTACGGGAATCGAACTCACCTTTCTTTTGTGCTTTTTCCTAGATCTTAAAGCTTGCAAAATCCTTACACAGCAAGTACAAAAGACACAATAAGACACAGTAAACTTTAAAACACATATAATGATATGAATATTGGTAAGATATGACAAGGTTAACACCAAAAATCCGAATTACAGGATCTTAATTCTTGAGCGCTCGGAGAATAAAACTTGCCGTCGTTGACACACAATATTTATGTTAAAATGACTGTGTGGGTCAAAGGCGTAAAGTTTACAGGAAATGATAGCATAAAATTAGCGTCGGTATATAATTAATGCAAAACAAACAGTGGCTTCAGGTCACTGTTAGTATTTTTTTTTATCGATGTAACAACAAAGTCAATACGTTTGAATTTTGCAAGATACGCGTGCCAAGCCGAAAGTTACTTTCCACAAGCACAAAACTTGGTAGTTTTTACCTTTCGTGGATGAGAAGGCTTCGCACAAGATCAAGGTGTCGAATCCATGTAGAAACGAGAAGAAAGGGGTGGTTGATCCTGGGAGATGTTGACCTCGGCGATGCCAGACAGGGCTATATCCGAATAATCGAGGAGATCAACCCCCTGAGCTGCTCTATTTGATGGGGAGCAAACTGCTGTCAACGATGTCAGCAAAATTCTCGAGAACGACGGAGCGAACCAAAAACCAGGCACAGCACTTGTACGATTTATTTATTTCTTTATTTCCCTTTAACCTCACAAAGATCCGAACTAAGTTCGCAGGAACAATTATAAACTTTAATAGTCCAAAACCAAGGCGACCATTTTGCTATCACTTTTCTATAAATCCGACATTAATAAGTCGAGGATCTTTTGCACTACAGCAAAACCCGATACGGTAAATCGTAAAAAAAAATAGCAATACGCCGCGAGGAAAAAAGGGAACGCTCTCCAGAGCTCAACCGTCGTTTTCGGAAGTCTGGCTTTCACTCCAAAAAAACATTTACGGGCCTCGACTGATGTTGTTTTCAAGGACCCGGATTGCGGGGACATGTCTAAATGACCTCCACCTCCCAATTCAATAATGCATCGGGGAATCTCCACGTCTCCCCTCAAAATTGCAACAACCTGTACAAATCATATGGCGAGCAAGGGCTTCGCAGAAGCGAATTTTGTTTTTGACGCTCGGAATTCCCAGAAGCGTTCAAGGTTTAGCACGAAAGAAAAACAGGAGCTTGCGATTAACACAAAGAGCTATTGACACAATTTGAGCTAAGAAAGACAAAACAAAATACCGAAAATAGTAACCAAAATAAGAATTTAATTAAACAGCGATACTAATTTCTACGAAGCGGCAAAGAAATCACGGAACTGCCAAAGTGTGCGGCAAATTTAAAAATCACATAACAGCTTCTTAAAGAATTAATTTTTCTTCTAACATCGTCCGTGCTTGCTTCCGTATTACTTTCATTTAAAATCACTTCTAATGTTTTATAAGCCTCCTCTTTTTTTTCTGTCTTTCTTTTGCCTTTTACTTTACACAGAAACTCATGTTCTCTGTACAAATTAATAAAATTTCTGAGAACTTCTTCTGCTTGTTTATTTAACGTGTTCATAGGTCTCTTCAGCGACTGTACTAGAAATGAAATGAAGACTGGCGCGTTTTGTCTACACACGTGCAGTGCACACTTTGCCGTCATCCAGTCGGAGTGTCATACAAATTTCAAGCTGCACCTGATCTGTTTCATGCCACGCCAGAGGCCTGACGTGCAATCAGTTTTCAACCACTCACAATCGCATTTGCACGCGCGCCTTAATGCTTTCATGCATACTTGCGTGCAAATGTAATCGTGAGTGGGCCACATTAGACAGCTTGGTTATGCTACTATCGCACTTGATGAGTCTATTTGTTAGTTTTATTGCTACCTGTTTAACGTTCTTAAGCTAAAGCAAGTGGTACGGATTGTAAACACTCTGTTTGTAACAATAAATGTCCTGATCAAATTGCAAATGTACCATGGCGGCGCTGTATTTGGTATACTAATCTGTTTTTACAGAAAAATTGTGAATAAACTAATTCGCAATAGAAATAGTGTATATTACATTAATTTAAATTTGTTTCATTATAAAAACAATATACAATAGAAAAAAATCCTCATCTAATTTTGTACTGAAAAGAAACAATTGTACAGAATTTACTACATAATAATAAAATAAATATTTCTTCATTTCGCATTGATAATTTAACAATAAATAAAAAACGATTTTCAAACGTATAACTAAATTAAAATAAAATTATAATAGCGGAATTCCTTCTTTATTAATTTATATTTGTAGAATGTAACAATATGCAATAAAAAGAAATGTCCGTGACGCATATTGAGTTGAAAAGAAATCATGAAATGGTATTTATTGCAACATAGGTGTATATAATACAGAGTACAACCAGTAAAATCAATCCAGTGTAAGTTTTACAATCCACACACAGTTCAAGATGTTTAAGCAAATATTTGTAGTTGTGGTAGCCTTCGCCTGTATGGGTAAGTATTAATTTTTTGCCACTGATAGGTACCTTAGTTAATGTTTATCAAATATAGCGGATTGAGTCTGCAAATTCAAAATGGTAAATCCGTTGACGAAAAATTTATCATTCCTCGTAAATACAAAAAAAATCTACTTTCCTAACTTATCTTAAGTAATTGATTTTTCACAATTATATTTTGCTCTTACATATTTCCAGTTATGTATGCAGTAGAATAGAATAGAGTAGAATAAAACAGAAGTAGTTTTTAATAAAAACTAATAGTTAATTAATTGAATTAAACGCCCGTTATCCATTTCACATAAACTTCATATGCTTATGTAGTTTTTAAACATTTGCATATAACACTATTACAAACATATCTTGTTGCTAAAATATTTGAGAATCGCGACTGACAGATTCTTTACGCTACATCCACATTAAAAACAAAATTAAATCAGTGACCCTTAGCGTTAGTAACTTTTTTATCATTGGGAAACTTTGTACTACTTTCATTCAATTCTGGGAAAACAACAATCATTATAGCCGAGAATGTCAGGAAGTCAGGACACAATAAGGACTGCAAGTATAAGCACTACTTGAATCAGTATTCAGTCTTAGAATTAGAAAAAGAAAGCATCATTAAATAATCTTCTTATACAGTAATTTTATTTATTTATGTTTCCACTTGGTTTTCTTTTAGTTGCTAATACGATCATGGTCGAAGCTGTTCCTAATAAAATCGACGAACCTTTGAAAGCACCTCCACAAATGTAATCAAATTATGATTATGTACGATGAAAGTTAATTACAATAAATAGAAACTGAAAACTGTGAAAGTATTATAATTTATTTGTATGTTCAACACTTCCGTACTTACTTTAGATAGTATTACTTTTGATCGATGTCTGATCGTTGTCTTTGAAACTAAAATTAAAATTAGATAAGAATAGGGGTTCGGTCTGTAAGATATTGTGTCCGAGCTCCCGTATTCTTGCTCTCACTCTCGATTGTTGCGTGCCTAATTCATGGTACGTTGTAATGTGGTGAGCATCAGGCAGTAGCCAACCGCATCATTATCTCTTATTCATTGGAACGAAGGTATACAATTAATTAAACTTTAAAGCAACTGAGTAAGCCACACGCCGGGCATCGAGTCCGGAATTTATACTCCCAATCTTCTGTCCAGGAATCCAGTGATCTATCCGCAGGGCCACGTTAGCGCTGTCTAAAAATAGATAAACAATGAAAATTGGTGCTCTTAATAGTACCTAGAAAAATATCTAATTATTATACGGTATGACCATTTACATTCCTATACCTTACATTCAGTGGCGAAGCGTTCATTAAGGCTGCTAGGCTGAGCTTACCGTAATTTTTTGTACTTATTTTTTATATATAAATTGTAAATTTGTATAAGAATATATTTGGAATTATTTTGTATAAGACAATTAGTGTGATGGTCGATATATATTAGTGGACAATTTAGTTTAGTACCAATACAGTCAGTTGTTTACGATTGTCGATAGAGGGAAACATTGATGATTTTATTTAAAAATATATATTTTTTGAGATTAGTTTGACGTTGAGGTCAATTGTAGTTTCTTTTTTTCTAATTTAAGAACGTTTTTTTAATTATTTTAATTAAATACGGAAATTTCCAACACTGCATCTAACTGTCCTTTCCTATAAAACCCCAAAAAAATTTGTCTGCAGATACTCTCGCACAAACTCTCCTTTACCAACACGCTAACTTCAACTCCAAAGACAGCCTACCTCCGCTTAAAATCTACGTTTCGCTCCTGCTTATAGCCACATGTTTTTATATTTAGAGAGGCAGGAACGTGAAACACTTAGACAAGCAAAGGAAACTACTGCTTCAGGTACGAGCAACACTAGAAGCTCGAAGTCCATCGAACGGTGTCCACCCAACTCGCCATCGTTTACTCGCCTACGGTTTGCTCGTGGATCTCTTTGCTCGCCACGTCGATTGTTGTTCGACAAGCATTTATTCTTTAATTTAGTATAAGCTGTTGGTAAATCTCAAATCTTACATTAATCTTAGGAATGTGGGATAGTTAAACCAGAGTTGCCCGCGCTTACATTGCAATTAGCATAGGGTAATATTTTCTTTTCTGTTCCTAATAAAATTGACTAGAAGTGTATCTGATTTAAATATTGTATTTATTGATCGATCGAAGTGGCGATAGGCAAAGGCAGCGTTTGTCCAATAATGAAACACTGAGAGCTTATAATTTATAAATGATGATGATGATATATCTTTAATTAATAATTTCCAAAACTTCTTTAAAATTGCACTAATGATATAGAAACAGCATTTTAAGTTTCCAAAACTTTAATAATCATGTATGCACTCAAACCACTTCCATAAATGAATATTCCCTTAACTGTCAAAATGTATTATAACAATGAAAAAGTAAATGTTTTAACTGTGAATCAAAAGTTGTGCTAAATTATTTTACAAACGAAGGTGCTTAACAATATATAAACTAGTTTTTCTGCGTCGGTGCAGTTATACTTAGTACTTTGAGCAAGTGTCTTGGCGAGCATCTTACCTATAGAGCAATCGGCAATCGAATAAGTGGTGACGAGCCAGTGACCTAGAAGTCTAGAAACCCACCGAACACGCTCTATTACACAAAACAGGCATTAGGGGTACCAGTAAGAAGCGGACGTCAATCTAGGCAGGAAATTGTAGTTAGATTTTGACACTCCGTTATTCAAAAGACGTCACAAACGCCCACTTAATTTAGATACCCGTAAGAGATTTTGTGTTATTACTTGTATTTCTTGTTGTTGTTGTTTGATTGAGCGAAATATAGGATGTGGTTTTCCAAAGATCTCTTTGAATTTAGGCTATATTTGGCCCATGGTATACCCTAACCATGAATGCTGGCTCTCTAGTGTAGATCCAATCCCAGTAGTGGATTTATAACATGTCACACATCGCAGTGGCACGGGACCTCCGACTTTACTTCTTATACGATAGAGGGCGCACTTGTATTTGCAAGTACAACTGGAGCTAAATTTAAAGAGAAGTTGTGTATGTTGACGGTTGTTACCCACAACAAACATCAGTAAACTAATGAAACATGTCGGTTTCCTCTATTCAGTCCTGTCTATTTTCAGTCATGTATGCATCAGTTTCATTCTCAACACTCATACACTATTTTCAAACATACTCTAAGACAATAAGTATAGTAATAAGTAGGCAATATTATTGGCAAAGTATACTACGGAATAAAATCAACGCAGCGGGCCTATCTGCAAGCTATCTTAATGTATCTTATAATTTGCTAAACTTAAAGTCCTGCTCCAAACCAAGATCCTAAATCAGAAT
Source organism: Limonius californicus (assembly GCA_014611495.1). Taxonomy (NCBI): domain Eukaryota; kingdom Metazoa; phylum Arthropoda; class Insecta; order Coleoptera; family Elateridae; genus Limonius; species Limonius californicus. The sequence continues at coordinate 10,090 of JABXWE010025649.1, forward strand.
TGTCACAATATGCATACTAGAGAGACCTTAAAGTTTTCTGTTTCTGAATGATTTAACTTAAAAACACGAGGAAAAGCTTCCATATACAATTTTCCACTAAAAGTGTTTCTTTTCAGCTCAATATTCGCCACGTATATTTATTTTTATTGTATATTGTTACATTTTATAAATAATAATTAATAAAGAAGGAGTTCCGCTATTATAATTATTTTCTAATTCAATTATTCGTTTGTAAATCAATTTTCATTTTATTGTTACAAGGGGGATTTGGTAAGTACCTACTTAGCCTACCATATAAAACGCCACAATATTTCGAAACAAAAATTTATTGATTAAACATAATCTCCTTTAAGACTTATACATTTAGCAGAACGTTCATAAAGTAATTCTAAGCCATTTAAAAAATCTTGTCTTGGTATGCAAACCACTCCTCAATATATTGCTTCATCATTTGTCGAAAATCTTTTACTTTTCAAAAATTTTTTGAGTTTTGGGAACAAATAATAGTCTGACGGTGCTAAATCCGGAGAACAGGGCGGGTGGTCAACCAATTTCATCAATTTTTTGCAGTGCAATTAACGACTTGTGAGCAGGAGCGTTGTCTTGCAAAAAGAGCACACCTCTGGCAAGTTCTCCGCGGCGTTTTCCACAATTTTCTTAGGTTATTTAGTTAGGAACTCAGTATAATATGCTCCCATGATAGTTCTACCCTGTTCCAAATAATCTATCTGAATTAAGAACTGAAGCAAGAATCTTGCCAGCCGATTTTTGAGCACGGAATTTTTTGCGTCGTGGAGAACCAACATGCTTCCGCTGTTTCGATTGCTCTTTAGTCTTTGGGTCATAGTGATGTATCCACGTTTCGTCCATAGTAACAAGCCGATCCTAAAAGTTTGAGGAATCTTCTGCAAAACGGCGGCAGATTTCCTTTGACGTTGTCAATCGAACGGGCTTCTGATCAACGTTCAAGCATGTAGGAATCCATTTGGCCGAAAGCTTTCTCATACCCAAGTCGTGATGAATGATGTGACACACACGTTCATAGAAAATGTGCAATGCTTCTGCAATATTCTTAATCCTAATACGTCGATTTTCTAAAATCATATCATGGACAGAATCAATGTTTTCCGGAGTGGTCACAGAAAATTGGTCTTCCAGGGCGGTGCTCATCTTTCATATCTGATCTTCCTCTTTTATATTCCGCAACCCTGTTTTTAATACTGGCGTATGAAGGACATTGATCACCTAAGGGTTCTATAATATCAGCAAAAATTTCTTTGCCCGATAACCCTTTCAAAAATAAATACTTAATAACTCAACGAAACTCGATTGTTTCATATTCTATCTTTTTCCCAGGCATGCTGTTTCCAAAAATTCACAATTTGATCACGTTCAACTTATGGATGTTAAACTTTGACAACTTATTAACAAAACATCAGAGTTGTAACTGTAGCAACCATATTCAATTTTCTTTACTAGAAAGTTTCCAGGCTGACTAGATATCAATACCCTCTCGTAATGCAAGAATGCGAGATATAGAAGTATTTACCGTGAAACAGTTTCATTTTTTACATTTTTATAAGCTTCCCAAATATAGTAAATTGTTTTCAATTATTTCGTTTCTATAGAAAATTAGATGAGGATTTTTTTTCTATTGTATATTGTTATTATAATGAAACAAATTTAAATTAATGTAATATGCACTGTTTCTATTGCGAAGTAGGTTATTCACAAATTTTCTGTAAAAACACAGCTTATTATATCAAATACTGCTCAATGGTACATTTATTCTTGAAATACAGTGTATTTACAATCCGAACCACTAGCTTCAGCATAGGAACATTAAACAGGCAAGTTGTCTAACAATTTAAAGCAGTGGTTGCCAAAGTGTGGGTTGCGACCCCTTGGGGGCGCGATATAGGGTTAGGGGGGTCGCTAGAGGATTTCTTCATTGTCTCAAATTTGATTCAGTATCAATCTGTGATTGTTGTAGTTGTTATGAACTTCATTGGGGAAATAGTGAGTGAGCGGTTGTTTTAAATTGTGCAAACTAACTTGCATATCTGCAAACACGTGCTCAGAACTTATTACATTAGCATCCTTAACTAAGGCTCCCATTAGTTCTTGAACGCACTGGAGCGAATCAAACTACTTTTTTCCAATTGAAGTCGAACAGAAATCAAGTTTCTTTATAAATTCGTTAATTTTGTTCGTGGCTGTTATAATGTTAATACCTTGCCTTGCAAATTGCTATTCAGAGTATGTAAGTCCTCGAAAATATAAGCAAGGAAAGACAGCCCGAGAAGCCAAAGGAAATTGGAAAATATGTTCTCATATTCTGGTTTCTCATCTTGTAGGTTCATCAAAAGTTCTGCTTTTAACTGAAAAGCTCTTTTAAAGACGTTCCCTTCAAAATCCATCTTACTTCTGTGTAATAAAGAAGATTTGCATGTTTTCAGAAATTTTTCGAAAAATACGAGTCCGCAATGGTTTTCCCTTGATGGAATTTAACACTTTAACCCATTAAAGCCCACTGGCAACTTAAGTTGCCGTGAACTTAGCGCTTTGTTTTTAAGCACCAATATTTTTTTCTTGTGTTACATCATCTATATGCTGTTTGTACACTTATTGTCTTTATAATCATAATATGTAATATCTATTTGTATGCCGTTTTGGCGAAATAATAATTTTTACGTGCGCGAATGTGTAAAAACATATTTTCGTGTGATGCAGTAGTTACAATAATAATAATTTAAATCATTATGAATTAATTTTTTCGCAACTTTGTATATGCAGTTAAAAAGAAGAAATGCTAGTATAATGAATACACACAACAAACAAACTCAAAACTTTAATTTAAATATTTTATAGATTGTTAAACTTTTGTGGCCACTTTAGTTGCCACTGGGCACACGTCACTATATGACGGCTTGTGCACAGACACGTTGCAACTTGCAGTAACTTGCGCATTTATTTAGTGGTTTTACATTGGTTAGTTCTTTTTGTAAGCTGGTCAAGTGCATACATATAAAGTGTAGGAAAGAAGGATATCAGTATATAATAAAAATAAACAAGTGCAAAATGGCTGACCAATTGTAAGTACAACCTTATAGAATTTTGCATTGCTCCGTAAGAAATTTGTTCAAGTATTTTCTTTGTTTATGTACGTAGTAGATATTCAATTTATTTTTGAAGAATATTCAGTTACGTAAAACGTGGGTTTTAACATTTCAGCTATTCAAGAGGTAGAGATGGTAAAGGTTTACTTCTGGACGAATTGAATAATCTTACAGAAGAAGATATTTCAAATATTTCATCTGTAGTTATAAATCCTCCTATTGAAGGAGCTGATGTAGAAACAGAACAGGACTCGGATCAATCTGATACTGAAGCTACCTGCAATTTCGATCATTTACCTAGACGTGTTTTACTTTCCAAGTGCATTGTTATGACAACAGATGGAAATACCGATACAACGCAAATTACAGCAGGAACGTCCGCTGATGTTGGTAAGTCTGAATTGCCTAGTCGAAAAAGAAAACGGATTGTACATAATCAAAACAAACAAAATATAATATCTACGCACAGCAGAAAAGGAACTATACATAATCAAGTCAATCAGAGTAAAGTCAAAAAGCCAGTCATCAAGCGCAAAACAGCAAATCAAATCAGAAAAAAAGCAGTACCTAATAAACTAAAAAAATATTGTAAAAAAAACAGTCAAAAAATGCAAAACATCTAAAGATGTCGGAAGAAATTGGAACAAAAAGGAGACTGTTTTTTCAATACCAATGATGGAAGCAGTATATCTTCCTACTGCTGAAGATTTACTAAAAAATACAGTTATGAAACCCGTAGACGGGTTTCTAGCGATGTTCACTAATAAATTCATCGAAGAAATTGTAATACAAAGCAACATTTATGCAGCGCAAAAGGGAAACCATAGTATGAACATTACAAGCGACGAAATAAAAGTAATCCTTGGTGTCATGCTCTTTTCAGGATATCATAGGTTACCTAGTAAAAGAATGTATTGGAAAACCGACCCTGATTGTCATAGTGATTTAGTAGCAAACGCTATTCGACGAAATCGCTTTGATGATATCCTAAGATATCTGCACATGTCAGACAATTCGACATATGATGGATCTGATTCATTTCATAAGGTTAGACCAATATTCGATCACCTGAATAATTCTTTCAAACAAATTAGTATTGATGAAAGTTGCTATATCGATGAAAGCGTAATACCATACTTTTGGCATCACGGAGCTAAGCAATTTATCCGTGGGAAACCAATAAGATTCTGTTTCAAACTGTGGGTTCTGGCAAATTCTGGTGGCTTTATTTATCACGCTGAACCGTAGTGTGGTAAGTCTACTCGTCTACCGAAATCAGAATATGGCCAAGGTGGAAGCGTTGCTTTAGGATTAGCAGAACACGCTAATGTACCAAAAGGAAGCAAACTCTATTTTGATAATCTTTTCACGTCAATTGGTATCGTAGATGAACTAACAAAACTCTCTTACGGCGCAACAGGAACATTACGAGAGAATAGAGTTCCAAATGTAATTGGTTTATCTGCCAAAAAAGTGATGGCTAAATTGCAAAGAGGCTCACTGGAAATGAAAACTGATGGAAAAATTCAAATCGTTAGATGGAATGATAACGCAGTGGTAACCGTGCTTTCCAATTGCATACCGATGGAACCAATGAAAAATGCAGACAGATATTCTAGAGCAGAGAAAAAGGAAATTCAAATCAAAATGCCAGGTTCGATTGCTGCTTACAACCAAAATATGAGTGGAGTGGATCTCAATGATCAATTTGTAGCTACATATTGTTGCTCTATTCGTATAAAGAAATGGTGGTGGCCGTTTTTTAGTTGGGCTGTTGATGAAAGTTTTGCGCAGGGTTGGCTATTGTATCGAAAATTTGGAAAAAATATACCATTATTGGAATTTAGAAGGCAATGTGCTTTATTTTTTCTTAGAACATGCGGAACGGAAGTATCAAAACCAGGTTTAAAGACCATCCTCTTCACTGATGTATTCGCCTGTACTAGAGGACTTACGAAGAGATGGAAAAGATCACATAACAATAAAAGGACAAACGATGTATAGGAGATGCAGAGTTTGTGGAAATCGCACAAGTTTTGAGTGTAAGAAATGTCAAGTTGCTTTGCACGCGAACTCATGTTTTGCAACATTCCATGCGAATCAGTAATCCAATTAATTTTAGAACAATTTGTTATTACTTGTCTTTTATTTATGAATATCAAATTATTTTTATTGTCGTCCACTAATATGGAGACTCAATTCTTGTTTATTTGAATTTAGTTCTAGTGTAACACGCCGTGCGCCCAGTTGCCGGTTTTTTTTTGTATTTAGAGTGCAATAAAAAAAGAGATTAATACAGGTTGTTTCTTACCCCCTCCCAATCCTATATACAAAATTTCACAAATATTGCACATCCACAAAATTCTGGGCTTTAATTTAATCCCTAAATTGCATTAAAAGCTTCAGGTAAACTTTTTCCTTTAAGAATTCTTAAGACAAAACTGCAAGAAAAAATTGCTCCGCAGCATTTCTTGTACGATGGTGTTAAAGTTCATACTTTTAGTGCATAATTTTAGCCAAATGGTTATAAGAAATTAAGTAATACATGTATTTGCTTAATGAGGAAACCTAAATTAATTCAAAACCGCTAATTAACATTGAATTAGCAATTTAGTTCCTCGTTTGGAAGTACTGTAAATAGGCCGACGTTAAATAAAAACAAAACAAAAAAAACACTGTATCCTAATTTTTACTTTAAACATTTCAACTGATTTTAGTTTTTTTTAAGTAGCTTCAACAGTGTTTCCAAGTTTCAGATTCTTTAACTGGCGGAAACTAGGTGCGATAGGAAGTTCCTGTTTGCAATTTTGAGGTATTTATCGGTTGTAGAAAAAGTTTACCTGAAGCTTTTAAGGCAGTTTAGGGACACCTTGTATATATATAATAGTTAGTATAAGTTTTTAACAAATTATTGATTACTTGCAGTTGCAGTACGAAAGATTATACCGGGTGCAACGGAACTGGACATTTTGTCCAATACTATGGGTCCGGAAGTCTGCAAAAAAACTCAAGAAGTCTTTGTAAAAATACTGTATGAGGTATTTGATATATTAATAATTTATTGTATTTAAAATATTTTTATCATAATAAATAGCTAGTTTTTGTACACGCATTTTTTTATTTACATATTCTGCAAGAAATTATACCTTCTTGCAATGGTATAATGGTTAACCACAGGACATAACTTTTGGGTATGCCGGGGAGGTGCCCAAAAGATGACTTTTAAGGTCAACTTTTGGTCATTTTTTATGGTTAACCAAAATATTATTTTCAAGCGTAGCTCTTGGAAATCTTTCATGGTTAACTTTTTACCGATTATTAGGATACCTTAGCGTTGCCCTATGGCTAACTAATTTGTGCAATAATTAACCTACAGGATATCTTTCAGTTGACTATTGGTGTCCTTGTATTTTTGAGACGTTAACTTCTAGTTATCTTTTGGGTAACTTTAGTTGTGTGGGAATGTTTTGTTGTTTACAGTAGTAGATATAAATAAAAATAAAATTCAACCTTCATTTTACATAGTTTTTAAAACAGAAAAATATCAGAATTAATCAACCACCATAATGTTATATAACATCTTTACTGAGTGATAACATAAAATAGACTTGTAATAACAGTTTCCATTATTTTTCTCTACAAGAATCAAATACGCCCGTTTTCATCATGTCTTCAAATTCCTGATCCATGTCTTTTCTGAAAAACGTAACAATGTATCCATTTCATAAAAAATTACTACAGGTATAATATCACCGAAAAATATGAGACTTTCAAGAGAAATATAAATAATAAGTGCAGACATTGTTTCTTTAAATTTTTGAAGGTTGCAACAATCTATACGCAATCTAACCTAAACTAATGTATATGATAGCACCTACTTGTAATATTCAGCATAATTTTTCTTTCGCCGTTCAAGGTAAGAAACGAAATATATGAGGGTTCCCCCTAGAGTAACTGCTAATGTCATAATTAAGTTGCGCTTAACTTGCTTATCATAAAGACCACTCAGTACAGGTCTCGGCATTTTTTTCGATTCGGAAGACATCTAAAATATATTCCAACTAAGAAACGGGAAATTATTTTGTAGTTTTACTATTTACCCTTTAGCTTAGCAATTTTCTAATGTTTTCGTATAAATTTTTAACACCTTTCAACACTATTCTTGGAAAAGAAACAGAACTAACCAGCTATTTTGACAACTAACTTATTTTTTTTTTGTCAGTGCCATTTCCTTAGACCACTCAGTTTTAAGACAACATTTATTTTTCAGGAAAATTGATTCTGGTAATAATGTACGAAATAACAACGAAAACGTATAGAATGCATTCAATTACAAATCTTCTTCATGGCTGCAAGTTTGCTTTAAAATAAATCTACAATTTAGCCCACAACAACTTTTAACTTCCTCTATTTGAATAACTAGTAAATCCTAATCCAATTTTAATTAATTAATAGATTACATTTGAAATTCCGTTCTAATACCGTACATATTAATTGACCGGAAATCAACAAAGTTAAAAAGTATTAGTTATGTGATTCCAGTAACGTGTACCGCCGATATACTATTAACCAGTTTAATATATACAGGGTGATTTTAATAACTATGCAACTGGTAACAGAGGACAGTAAAATAACACGATTCGTCCAATAACGTCTTATACAAAACTTGTTAGTTTTCAAAAAAAGCAGGACGAAATTGTCCTAAAACAGTTTGATAGCCACAAGTATTTTTGAAAAAAAAGTAATTAAAAACCAAAGAAGGCTGTTTTTTATTAATGTCACATGACGTCTTCGTTTTGAAAAATACCGTAAAATGGATTTTACCTATGCTGAGAGGACTGATATGGTATTAATTTATGGGAATATGTGGGAATGCTGTACTTGCTAGAGATTTGTACCGTGAACGTTTCCCTCGACGGCGACTGCCCAACATGCTAATCTTTTTGGATATGGTTTAACACCTCAGAGATTTTGGATGCTTTGCAATGGACAAACGCGATATTGGCCGACAACGAATCGAATCCCCAATGCCAAAGAGGAGGTTCTGCAGGAAGTGGAAAACCAGCCGCAAATAAGTACACAACCTCTTGCTAATCCGGTAGAGGTACCCAATTTGTAGTCTGGCGAACTCTACAGGAAGGATTACATCCTTTTCATATTCAAAAAGTCCAGGCTCGGAAACCAGGAGATCTACCTCGTCGTGTTCATTTTTGCGAATGGCTTCAACATAATCAAGGTGAAAATCTTAATAAAATTCGAGAATGTCACTTCCAGCAATCATTTTCCTTCAATTATGGATAGGAATCGTTGGAGATCATCAACGCTGAATGTACTGCACCCATGTCTTTACAAAGTGCAGAAAAGATTCTTGATTTTAGGGGTCCCATTTTTATATAATTTACTACGGTTACAACCGTCGTTAGCACAATATTCAGACCAGGACTCATTTCTTTGGAAGCCAGAGCTTCTCTGTAGATCACGCAACGTGTCTACACACACTGTGCAGATTTTTGTTTCACAAGTGCTTGTATACTTTGGAATCTTCTAGACATTGTACGAGCACCATCGGTGCAAATTCCAACGCAATTTTTCCACTCTATGTTAGCCTCGTTTACAAAATCATTTAAGAAGCAGATAATGGAAGTGCTGTTGCTTTGAGTTCTATTGGTTTGAAGAAAACTAGTTCTTCTACTGCTGACATACCATCACAAAATCGAACATAGGCAATTAAATGAGCATCTTTATTGCTATCTGTTGCCTCATCAAGCTGAATTGTAAACAATTTGTCATGCAACTTCCCGAAAAACTGGTGCTGTACATCTTCAGCTATATCACCAATTCGACGGGCAACAGTATCATTTGATAGAGGTATGGGCTGCAATTGTTCGGCAAAATTAGTTTCTACAATCTCAATTGCAGCTGGCAGAATAAGCTCTTCACCATTGGTGTGAAGCTTTCTACATTTGGTTATTTTATATAAAACTTTGTAAGAGGCAAGTAAAGCTTTTTCACAGATTCCTTTTCGTATGATCTTAACTTTAATTCAAAGAATTGTCGGGGTTTGTTAACGTACTCAATACGAAGCGTTCGACAAATGACACGCAGGGGCCTTTCTTCTTCATTTACTTCAGTGCTGGTAAACCCAAAATTTAAGTATTCTTGAAAATATTTTCTTGATTTTATTTTCGGAACCACGCTCGTCTGTGCACCTGTTGATGCTTCACTATCATCAAATGCTCGCTTACGCCCACTTAAATATTTATCCATGATTCTGTATAAATCTACTGCTACTCGAATACCGTGAATTGCAGTTAACACGCAAATTACAACATACACATTCACGATAGTATTAAAGTATTAAAATACTTGTTGGAAAAATGTTGATTATATCACGTGCCAAAAACAATTCCATCTACTCGCGCAGATGAAATTCTGCACTTGTATAATTATAGGTAATGAATTATTTTCAGTACTTGTTATAAAAATAACTATTAAAGTTACGATTTATATTAATTTTCTAATAGTAAATACCGTTTAGCCCTATTTATTTTCCGACATTGCATGGTTTGACAACTTTAGCAAATGTCAAACTCCCGTTTTGTCAGATTCAGCAAGTATATGGAATAACCACTAGCTCACCGCATTAATAAAAATGAAATACTAAAGCAAATTGTAGTGCGAGGAGTTTTAGGGTACTGTTAGCGGTGGAGTGGAGGTGCGGGGTGACACTTTTTCGAGGGTTGGTAGGTCAAGGGGCACTAAGGAAGTAAATGTGAAACGATTCACAAGATCGGCCCTTGACCGTGGTAGTTTCATTAATTTTGTTGTTTATATTTTATGTGTCCTTGTTTTCTTATGTGTGTTGCATTAAATAAATTTATTAAGTTGATCGTAGTAATTTATTTTGTTAAATGCAGTAGTAAGCAGGAGAACCCCTCAATTTAAATAATTGTATAAATAAACCACCTTAAATATTCAATATCATATAAGTGCAGCTTCTACATTTTGCAGTACATTTATTGACAAGCAGAATAATATAACCTAACTTTAGACGTAACCAGAATAATTCTGACAATTATTGTCACTTTATTGGTATCTATTATATTCTAAAAATAAAGTACAATTTCTATGTTAAATTACTTTTAAGCAAATTTTCTTAAATGTTGAATTTTGGCTTTAAAAGACTTGAGATGAATATGATTAGAGTGAAATTGGAATATGTTGTGACGAAACTGTCAATGTCGTTACTGACAACTTGCAGTTGAGTTAAAAACACACATTATTAAATGATGTAATAAATAAATAAATGGATAAACAATAGAATTTCTGATATTATGAATATGGAAAGAACTTCTGATTGTGAAAATTTATCTCTACCCTTCGTCATACTAACAAATATTTGAATGTCATTCAAGGCACCCTAACGTTGTCGGCTTAAAAATCGATTATTACAATGATAGCTGTCAAATCATTTCTACATAAAACATATTTCAAACTAGTATTAGAATAAATTTATTAACCGTTTGTATACAAATAACGTTCCTTGTTAAATCCCCATAACCATTCAACCTCTGCTTAACGAATGCTTTGGAACATTCTCTTCTTCCGCATTTCTTCAGCCTGCTTATCACAATCTAAATTCCTGCAAAAAAATTTACTATTTGCTAGTAATGTATTTAAGCTTTAACTAAAGGTGAAGCACTGCTAAGAAGAGTAACGAAAACCTGCCTAGTAAGCAGCAGAACAGTGTATTCGGAATTACTTTATTTTATTTCTTTTTTGCATTACCTATAATATTCAGCATAAGCCTTCTGTCTCCTCCTAACATAAAACACCCAAAATAAGAGCATTCCAGTAATGGTGATTCCTGCTGTCTTTACCAAATTCATTTTAATATTACGATCTAAATGACCTACCAGGAGTGGTTTTCGCAGCTTTTCAGGCTGAGATGTCATTTCGGATTTCAGATTCTAGAGAATATAAAATACAGATTTTATAGAGGCATAATATATAACAAATTATATTTAATTACTCTAATGCTTCCTTTCGCTGTTGATGTCAATTTTTTACGTAGCTCGGCGACGAATATTTGTTTTAGATTTTTGATTTAAGGTCGACCTACTTGATTTGGGAAGCTGTCTTTTATTCGGCCTGGGTATTTAACAAGTTCAAATGTAAGAAATTAGAAAGGATCCATTCAGAGTTATCAATAAAATCAAAGCTTCTTTTTGTCAAGTTTGAAATATTTTAAGAGTTCTACAGGAAGATGGTAATCCCTGCAAATATTAATGTGTAGGGCAAGGTGGAGCAAAGATCCGCAGGCGCTTTTTAAAAATCCAGCTAAGTTTTGATGCGGTTAGGAACTAATTTTATTGTATGTTGATACAGGTGGTGCCAACCTACCCACGAAAAATCTTTTGTTAACATCGCGCGATTTGCTAATCATGAGGTAAGAACCGTTTTTGTCACTTTTAATGTAATATTCTCATAACTTTGACTGTAAATTATAATTTTTCACACTTCTTCCGAACCCCCATATCAATTTGCATATCTGGTAATGGTCAAATCTAGCCGCAACAAATAGGTTTTTAATGTTACTCCAAGCTTGAACTCCATTTTGCCATTATAGTGTTAGGTTATGAAATGGAGCAAAGATCCGCAGTGCCAGTGGGGTAAAGGGCCGCATGCGGATCTTTGCCCCCCAGTATTTGATGCTTATGTAGCATAGGATATAGTTTCGTTTATCTTTTTTAGAACTAACAGAGAGAAAACCGAAGTCAAGCCCTTTAAACCCGAGCTGTTTCGCCAGACTCAGGAGCTAATAAGAGGAGGACTTTCCATATGAAGAGCTGCAGAAGTGCTGGGATTTAACGAAACAACAGTAAGAAAAAGGTGAATTTGCATTCTCAGTTTTTACCTGGAACTGAATTTTGGTTTGTTATCAGGTTGAAGAAGAGATACGGTGCGCAAGAACTTGGCAGGTTTAGAAGTGTGTTCAGCAATGACCAAGAAGTAGAAATAGTCGCCCACTGCAAAGAACTAAACAAAAGATTTTACGGCATTTCGTTCAAGTCTCTCCGCTTCCTACTATTTCATTATGCAGAATCAAACAAGATTCCTTCACCTTTTAATAAGGACAAAATGGCAGCCGGAAAGGATTTTGCAATAGCCTTCATGCGGCGCCATAAACTTAGTCTTCGTACTCCCAGAAAAACTAGTGTAGCTAGAACTATGGGCTTCAACAGAGTTGAAATTGGCCATTTATTTGAAAATTTGAAAGAAGCGTATGAAAAATATGGATTCACATCGGACGGCATCTTTATCGTGGACGAGGCTGGTGTCCAGACAGTACCAAGAAAGCTTTCCAAAATTGTATCAAACATTGGGCAAAAAGAAGACTCAAAGAACGTAAGCGCGGAACAAGGGCAAACCGTAACAGTTGTGTGCTGTCTTAGTGCCATTGGAGGCTACATACCACCCTACTTTATTTTTCCTAGGAAGAGCATGAATCCTCTCCTCATTAAAAACGAACCTCAGGGTTGCAATATGGCGGTTACCGATAAAGGTTACATGGACTCCTCAACATTCATAAAATGACTGGATCATTTCATAGAGTTTTCGAAGCCAACAGTGAAGAAACCGGTGTTACTGATTTTAGATAATCATGCATCTCATACCAATTTAGAAGCCGTAACTCATGCAACATCAAACAATGCGGTAATGCTAAGTTTACCTCCATAAAACTCAGCCCCTTGACCGAGTCATCTTTAAACCATTTAAGAACAACTATGATCAAGTTGCTGACAATTGGCAATCTTCGCACCCAGGGCAGACAATTACCGTGTATGACGTGGCCGAGCTTTTCAAAACCGCATACGAGAGAACAGCAACACGGTAGAAGGTGACTGTGTCAGTTCGTGCACAGGAATTTATCCTTTGGATTCAACAGTATTCAGTGAAGAAGATTTTCTCCCTAGTGAAGTTAAGGAGAAAAATCTAGATGACATGGATGAGGAACACACAGTTATGGTAACTTTTCCTGGCGACGACGAGCCTACTGCCAATCCTGAGCCTTTTCATGTTGACCAATTTGCCAGTGCTGTCAAGAATCGGAATTTTAAAGAATCGATTCTCGATTCTGAAAAGAATCGATTCCACAAGAATCGGTTCTCGATTCTAGAATCGGATTTCGATTCTCGATTCTAGAATCGGATTTCGATTCTCGGTTCTAGAATCGGATTTCGATTCTCGATTCTAGAATCGGATTTCGATTCTCGGTTCTAGAATCGGATTTCGATTCTCGATTCTAGAATCGGATTTCGTGTTATGTTATTTTTGTGCCGCTTCATAGTACGGATTAATTCCCTAATTTAGTTGTGCCGCTTCATAGTAATTGAAGCTTCGTTTTAGCGTTCGCATTTTAAATTTCCGCCAGGTTTAGCACTATTTATAATTTCGTTTATATTTTTCCCCGTACAGAATTTTATTTATGTTAAACGAGTCCCAAGGTTTTCTTTTGTAATCCCGTTTCTGCCGAACAAAAATATTTCCAAGAATTGTTTTTCGTTTATACAACAGTACCATTCAGAAGCATTGAGACGTATTTTCCAGAACCTTTTAGAATTTCTTGTGTAGCATTCCATGGGATTTCGTCATGTTGTGCAATCTTTTGAGGGGGGTGCAGGTTCCCATTGCATTTTAAAGTGAGTGAAAGTCAGATTTTCGGAAGCGACGGTTGAGCCCTGGAGAGCGTTCCCTTTTTTCCTCGCGGCGTATTGCTATTTTTACGATTTACCGTATCGTGTTTTGCTGTAGTGCAAAAGATCCTCGACTTATTAATGTCGGATTTATAGAAAAGTGATAGCAAAATGGTCGCCATGGTTTTGGACAATTAAAGTTTTAATTGTTCCTACGAACTTAGTTCGGATCTTTGTGAGGTTAAAGGGAAGAGTCTCCTGTCATTCCTAGACCATCGCGCATTGGATATCCTACCTTTCCAATATCCAGCATCACAGTTGCTAATGTCAAAGCTGTGTCTCCAGCCGACATAATACCATTGCCAAAATTAGCAAAAAAAAGAAAACGCACAAAGAAAGGATTGAAATGAACGATTCTTACATCAACACCCAATAAATTGCTTCTAGAAGAAAAAGTTAATGAAAAAAAGAACATTGTGAAGCAGAAATCTATAAAAAAAGTAACAAAAACATTGTTTAGTGAGGAAAAAAGTGGAGAAAGGAAGATGGATTCCGGAAGTTCGTCCCAGTCCGATATGTCGCTTCATAACGACTGTTTCGACGATTTCTCATTTGAGGTTGAGGACAGTGAAGAAGAGGAAAACGAGGAAATTGTGGCAGGGGGCTATGCTCTTGTAAAGGTTCACGGAAAGAAGTGGTTCAGGTTATTTGTAGCTAAAATACTTGAGAGAATCGAGGAAGGCTTTAAGGTCAAATTTTTCAAGAAAGCCCAAAAAACAATAAAATTTTCTGAAACGGCCGAGGAAAATACAATTTCCTGCAGTGATGTCATCGAAAGACTGTCTCAGCCAATTTTGGGGAGCTCTGGTCGCTTTCAGGGGATGTTAACATTTCCCAATAACTTTGATCAATATGAAAACATTCTTGGATGAATAAAAATGTTCACCATAAAAAAATCATTGTTTTTTTTGCGAGGGGCAAGAGTTCGCGTGTGCGGATCTTTGCCCAAAAAAAGGGGTAAACGTCCGCAGATGTAGGGGTCTGAAAAATGGGTTTCACCATCTTTAGTTAAGTGGTAAATTAACTGATACCGCTATGTTAGTTGGCTCATATATTAATCTTCGCCCAGGCATTTAAAGTTTGTTTACCTCTATATACCGAAAACTGAAAAAAATAGTTAAGTGATTTCTACGGACCTTTGCTCCACCTTACCCTGCATATTTTGTGTTCCGGAATAAAAAGCAGTTATAACAACTCACCTGTACTTCAATAAATAACAAATATATTTTCCACTAGCAACCTGTATTGAAACAGGTGTGCAGAACTGTCGTTTTAAGTCTTAAATATACGAATTTTTAACATCTTTTATGGCACCCGCGTAGAGAAATAATGAATAACTTGTTGACATACTATTTGTGGACAGTTATTAAATTCTAAAAAATAGTATGTTATTGACTGCTTAATAAACAGTTACGGGTGTGATGTACTTATTTACTTAAAGTAGTTCATAATCTTTGTTACTGTAATGGTATTAAATATGTGGTTAAAAAATAGACGTGTCGGTTACAAAGCGTTGCCCGCATATAGGGTACCTACTATTCTCCTTACTTGGGTAGCTGGTTGTAAACAAACTCTTCACAACCTAACGAAGACTACTTCACTCTTGATTATGCAGATAATATAGTCGTTCTTCTCAGCAATAATGCAAAAGGTTCTGGTTAAGCACTAAGGAAAACCTTACAGTAAACTCTGCAAAAGTAAGCCTCATACTGTTGCGTTTGCTTATTTTATATATGTAATTGTAAGTAGATGGAGTGCAGCCGCTGGATTTCCCAGAAATAGGGACTGCATTCCTTTAGAGATGAAAATAGGGTATGTACCACCTTTACTGGTCACACAATGTGTGGTGACCAGCAGCTGAAAATATTCACTCAACGACGCAAGTTAAGTTAAGAGTTTAAACTAGCAAACATGCAATAGTAAAAATAAAGTATTTTATTAATAACAAGTTGTGTTAATATTTCAAACTACAACATTGTGGTATATTGAGCCACACATACCATATACCATGAAAAGAAATAACGGAGGCATATATCGTATGAAACCCTTTGGGACTCTGTAAATTAAGGGAAAAATCAAATCATCATCATCATCATCATCATCAACAGCCTTTTCGACCCACTGCTGGGCATCGACCTTTTCTCTGCCATGTGTTTCTCCTCAGCGTTAAGGTAGAAACACTGGAGATCTACGTCTAATCCGAACGACAGAAATTCCAGAGAAGGTTTTTAGCATTAATATCCCGCGGTTGCAAGCCGAGTCGGGAAATTGTGTGTGGTGGGTTGCAGACAAGATTTTTTAAAATCTGTGTAGTAATGCTTAGGTTTCCAACCGAAGCTAGAATCGACGTTCTAGAAAGCGAGCGCTCTACCAACTAAGCTACCACCATACACAAAGTCAAATACTTGGGTGTAATTCTAAATACAAAGTTGATCTGGAACCAACGTTTGCAAAGAACTACTAAAAAGGCAAACAAATCCTTGATAATGTCAAGAAGAGCCTGTGGATTAAAATGGGGATTTGAATCAAAAATGGTCCACTGGCTGTACATAACACAACAGTGAAAAGACCAACAATAATTTATGGTTCACTAGTATGGTGTCTCAAAAACAAATAAGAAACCAGCTTCTTAGTGTTATAAGTAGAGCCTTTAGGAGTACTCCTAGAGCAACATTAGAAGCTCTCTTGCAGCTTCCTCCTCTAGATATATTAATCAAGGGCGAGATACGCATGGAAGCATACTGCCTAAAGTGTACGAGCAATTGGACAAGCACGCAAAAGATATGCGGACACCTCAAAACATCAATGTAGTATCTGGCCAAAACCGGGATATGGAAATGAACTACATGTTAACAAAATACTCCTTTTATAAACCCTTCCAAGAGTAACAACAAGGCGAATTACCAGACTTGCATGAAAAGCATAAAATGGTGTTCTTCTTCTTCTTGTAATACACAGTTTCCTGTGTATTCCAATTGATCAGCTCCTATCACTTCGGTGATTAGATACTTTGTTTGGGATGGGGACGTCCAACATTCTCTCCATCTTTTGGGTGGACTTCCTCTGACCGTTTTATATTGGGGTTTTGGGTCTTTGCTCATTTCGCTAGCCGTTCTTCATTTATTTCATCTTCATCTGACGATATCTTTCTAAGATTTCTTCATTCCACATTCTGTCACGAATAGTGAGTTCGGAAATACTTCGTAATGTTCTCATCTGTTAAGCTCATTATTTCCTTAGATCTTGCTGCTTCTGCACATACCTCCGCCGCGTAGGTCATTATCGGCCTCATACACTTTTTTGTATGCACACTTTGCTGTCGTCATTCATATGTTTATTGCACCATATGATATCGCGGAAGAAACCCAATTATGCACCGACTTTATTTGCTGTGATCTTGTTTCTTGATTAATATTTCTATTGCTGTTATGTTTCTATGTACAGGTATTTAAGATTTATGACTTCAGTTACTGATTTGTTGTCTAGTTTACAACGTTTGAATTTAAAAAGTAGTCACTGCGATGTTCCTAGATATCTATCAAGCTTTTGACCGCGTATGGATCCACAGGCTTAAATACAAATTTGTAAACCTTAACTTACCGAAATACTTGACCGCAAAATTATTTTTCTTCTCTGAAAACAATACTTTTGCCGTTAAAATACATGGCCTCATATTATTCAACGTTTACATGCACGATGCTCCACCAACTCAAATAAACTTAGCGATGTTTACAGACCACACGGCTCTATTAGCACACAACGAGAACCTATTGGAAGTAATAAACCGGCTACAGATAGCCACTAATACAAGCTGTAAAGTTCATATGCAGGCTATGTAGCGAGGAAAAAGAAACAGTTTCTCATATAATATTCTAATGCGAATCCTTAGCTTCCAAAAGATTCTAAATCTTTGAAGATATTAATCCCAACGAGATACAACCGCCAGCCAACCTGATCAACAAACCCCTACATCTGGTTAAAGGGACTACTTGACAGCGATTGACGATAAGAAGGGATGCACAATAGACCCAAGAGGCCGCAATATCAAAGGGCAAAATAACCCCTCCTCCTGAACACACCAATCAATCAAAGACGGTGTGTATGCATTTTATAAAATATATTATAATAAACATATAAATTCGCGGTCTGTTAAAAGATACGGTTACGAATTATGGTAAGGCGCCATTCCAAAACTTGGTGAGAAAGAGTTACTGGTAAATTAAATATATGTAAAATATTAATATAAATTATCATTGACAGCCTTTTTGTCCCAGTGCTGGGCTTCGGCCTCTTCTCTGCCCCATGTTTCCTCAGCGCTAAGGTAGAAACGTGGAGGAGTGTGGTAGTAGCTTAGTTGGTAGAGCACTCACTTTCTGAGTAAAACGTCGATTATGGCTTGGGTTCGAAGCCTAAGCAATTACTATGCAGATTTATAAAAAAGATTTACAATTTGAATCATATTCCCTTTACATATAATAATTTTTTTGCGGAATTTAATTATATTTATGCATTGAATCCGAATTGCAACCATCTGGAAAAGCACCTAGTAGATTGACAACGGTAGGTCTAAATTAATGTGTGAACGAGTAAACAGTATTTCACACGGTGATGTTTTGCAAATTAAATGGCATTTAAAATCTGAACATTAGAATAACATACATAAAACATTAATATAACTGAATTATAAACTGTAAGCTATAAAATATTGTTTTCCTATCTTTTCGGAAATGAATTTGTTGATTCAGTAGTTGTATCTGTTTGTCGGTGTATAATTACACACATATACATAGTCTATGCAAACATTAATTAAACACAAAAATCTAATTTATTGTATATCTAATCAATAATTTCATGACTAAACTAGCATGGCATTGTTTTGTAACAGGGCAGCCATATAAATTATGTAATTTTGCCACTTCCAGAATGTTAGTAAAATAATATAAAGTTATGGTACGGGTATGAGTGATTTTCATAAAATAACAAAGTTTTTTAGCAAATAATTCCCTTTACAGTGTTTTTATTGGTTAGGCGTATTCCTATTTCGTAGTAATTTACAGAATGTACATTAAAACTTCAACTTCAATATTATAGCTGCTAAGATAATGAATCTATAAGACCTATTTTCTCATTTTTCCCTTAAGATTTGTAAATTGTGCGTCCTTCTCAAAATTTAAACATTATTCCCTATATAGTTTATAATAGTTATTTAAAAGTCCTAAAAGTGACATTTTATTTTCTGAGAAGGGAAGTTTGGACACGACGCCGAAGGCGGAGTGTCCCATCCCTTCGAACAAAATAAAATCACTTTTAGCACGTATATCATACACTATTTTTTCTACAAACACCATTAAAAGTACAAATCAATGCATTTCTTACGTTATTAAATTTATAAAATATCGTTTTGAAACCCAATTATTCATGAAGTTTATTGTTGCTAAGGTTATGAAAATTCGATCGTTTGTTGACAAGTAACTTCAAATCTTGTGACAGCGCCGAATAAAATTTTTTGTTTGCAAGTGAAACACTATCCACCTCAGATTACTTATTCTAACTGCAATTTCTCTAACTGTACATCTAATTAAGTAAATAAATATTCTTTTGATTTAAAATTTCTTAATTTTCTTATAATATCGCACCAGTGATAATAGTAAATCACGTCATTTTCTTTTAGCACTAGTGCCACAAAATCATATTTTAGACACTGACAGCATGCGTTAAAAATTAAACTTTTACTGACGTTTGTAGAAAAAATACATTCTTATGAATTTCTAAATTCTCCTTTTTTGTAGTTGTTTTGGCGCCAGTTATCAAAAGTATAATTTGCCCGGATTTTAAATTTATGAAATATTTTCAGAATCTTCTAGCTGTCTGTATTTTTAACAGCGGGTTCGGAAAGAAACCCCTTCGATTTAAACTCCAACGCCATTTCAAACTACCTGCTATGTTTTTGAAAACTCATGCTTGGAAAAAATGGTACCAAGACATAAGAGTAATTAACATTCCCGATTTCGGGTAGATTTTGGAACCAATTTGGCCCAAATTATTTTTGTTTATCGCGGCACGACAAATTTCGTAAAATCAGTTTGTAGTTTTAGAAATTCACGACGTTACACGCGTACACATAGGTACCAATATTTTCTAAAAAAACGCTCATTTTTATTCCGAGTTCAATACCAAACAGTGTGTTTGCGCGATTTGTTAACTATACACTATTCACGATTGATTTGCCATCCAGCAGGCTGTGCTTTTTTTTTCTTAAGTTGCCTTTCTTAAATATCATTTGATTGATTTCTAGCAATGTCAAAATGAAATTGCCCTGTTGCCAGCTCTAGAGTCCCCTACTTTTCTAAAATAATCTAGTAAGTTTAGAATTAATAAAACACATAATATATTATACCTACTTAATTGTGCGACATGTTACTAGACTCAAAGAACAACGACAGGGACTATCATAAAACTATGAATGGGGAAATTTTTCAAAATTGGTTGGTTAATCAACTGATTCCTGCTTTGGACAAGATGCAAGGAAAATTTGTCGTGGTTATGGACAACGCACCTTATCATTCAGTGCAGTTTGACAAGCAGCCCACATTTTCTTGCAAAAAAGGTGTATTGCAGGAATGGTTGGTTAACCACCACAATGTCGAAATTCAGGGCAAAATTACTAAGAAAAAACTTTGGGAGTTAATTAAACCTTTTACAGCAGACGGAAATAAAAGATACGTAAGTGACGAAATTTTGAAAAAGCGCAACTATGAGGTTCTTCGATTGCCTCCATACCATTGTCAATACAACCCAATTGAAATGGCGTGGGGGTTTTGTAAGACCTATTACAATAAGCACATAAATTCGCAGCCAAAATCGAAAGACAAGGTTTCAAATTTATGGCGTGAGGCTCTTTCAAAATGTACCCCCGACATGTGGCAAAATTTCTGCGAGCATTGTGAAAAACTTATTTCGGAAGACTGGACAAAACATTTGGGAAATCTATCGTTTGAAAATATTCCTCCTTTCACTATTTCAATTGGGAATCTGATTCAGAATCGGACGGTGCCGATGATTTAGATATTTCTAGTAATATCATGAAGCTGGAATAGGGTATAGGGGATATTCTTTTGGCATCTAAATTGTGAATGGGTGTTTTACAGTTTTCATCTCGCCCGAGAAAAACACGTGGAATATGCTCTGTATACATACGATTTGAGTTCAGAATTCTCATGTAAAAAGAACAATAATATGTATTTGGAATGTGTTACGACAACATTTAAATTATAGTTAGGTATTATTTTATTTATAATGAAATCATTATTATATCTAAGTATTATAAACCAATATTGAACAGCAATAGGCGGACGTTAAATGAACAAACAAGCTCCACTGGCAACATTGCCTGCTTTCAAAAAACATAACCTCCATTCCTCCATCAAGAAAAACTAGCATAACCCAACTTAATTAATTGACAAATTTCATTAATACCACACATTCCCCCAGATTTCCACAGCCTACTAAGTGGCAAATCAAGCCTGAATAGATTATAGTGACCTCATGTCATGTATGTATGTTTGATGTAAATATGAAATAAAAAAACTTGGGTAAGTTATACAGGGTGAATCTTTAATGGCAGAAAATATTTACATCCCGTGATTCTGCATCAAAAACTGAACAAAAAATTCTACAGGCGTTTTCCTCGAAAAGTTTAGTTTTTGAAGAATTCTTAATTACAATTTTGTAAACTTAGCAACACTGTGTGGTCAGTAGTATTGAGCCGTGCGTTAGGTTAGCTGCAATTCACATAGCAACGCACTTGATTTACTATGGAACTTAAGGTAGATTGTATACAGGCATACTAGACTTCCTTCATGGTAATATTCTATTCTGAATGTGCTGCTTGCATTTTTGAATCAACAATACATAACTAGTAAGGAAATATGGACTATGATTTAAGCTTTTTATTTTGTAAATTACAGCAATTGTTCAACGTGGCTACCCCCAACTTCTATGTATTTCATACACCTACGCACGATGCTCCCTTCTAGATTTTGAGGCATATTGTTTTGTCGAATCATTATAACTGCTTCATTCATTCGTTGCTTTCGAGTATCAATTTTCCCTGCGTACACAAATGCTTCTAATGTTCCCCACAAGAAAAAATCAAGACAGCTTAAATCTGGGCTTCTTGGTGGCCAAGGTAATGGACTGACATGACCCATCCATCGTTCTGGATATTCATGATTTAACCATTCTCGTGTTTGAATTCCCCAATGTACCTACTGGTGCTTCGTCCATTTGAAAAAACATATTTCTTCTTAAATCTAATGGTACATCATCTAATAGATCCCTAAAATCGGTGCCTAAGAATTCAACAAAATTATTCGCGTTTAGGCGATCAGACAAAATGTGTGGTCCTATAAGCCCACACATTAACGCTAAACCGAACTTGATGATTTGTGTGGTACAGTGCGTGGGGGTATTCATAGGTCCATTGGTGCATGTTATGGATATTAAATGTTCCATTTCTGGTGAACATAGCTTCATCAGTCCACAAGATATGTCCAATAAAACCAGGATCCCTTTTTTGCTCACGAAGTAACCATCTGCAGAATCTGATAGTCTTTTGGTAATAATCCCTGTACTCGTTGATAATGACACGGGTGCAAGCGATTTTCCTGTAATAAGCGATGAACTGTTCTTTGGCTAACATCAAACATTCTGGCAATGGATCGGGTACTTTGGTTCATTTTCGACTACATTTAAGATATTTTCTTCAACCAGTGGTAACAATACTCGATGAGGACGGTCTCTGTCAACTACTGGAGTGGGTGCAGTTCTTCCAGTTTCTCGCATTCGTTGATCCAATCGTCGAATAACATTGTATTTGGATGCCTTCTGTTTGAATACCGTTCGGCATACAAATTAGCAGTAGCATTAAAATTGCTACGACAGTCCCCTAAAATCAAATACATGTCTGCATACTCCACTAAACTGAGCGAGCATTTGGGGGCCTGAAAACAGACCAGGTAAGCCTACTTTTTCGTCTGCTCGGAGTAAAACAAATTTACAGGGACTGCAGCCGAGTTACCACCAATCTCTTCTCAGGCAGTCATTATGATAGGTAAGTTTTTATTTGTTTTAATAATATGTACTAGCATAGGGTAATAAACACTGTGTTTATTTGCCTATGGTACTAGCAAAAATACATTTATTTAGAGAGAAAAGCACATTTGAAGCGCATATAGAGAATAGCACAGTGTTGCCACCTCTTAAAGAATTTCAGTAACAGAGAGTATTAAAAATAGTAATAGATTTAGGATTTTTCGTAATAGCATTACAATTGTGGAAATTTCAACTATTTTTGTTTTAAATGCCAAAAACAAAACAGGATCTTGGAAATGCTCTCGGCTGGCAATATTTTTATCTGAATGAAATTAAATATAGAAAAGTATTGATGAAAAGTATCACAAAAAAAATAACGCTAATTTGGGAAATCAAACAGAAATAAACTAAAATCAAACTAAACTGAAGGTAACACTAAGATAATGAATGCAAAGAGAATTAAACACGGCATTGTGATCAGCAAATTTCACAGAAATGTATGTTATTAACAGTCAAATTACTTAAATATCGCACAATAAGGAACCCGGAATCTACCTTTAAAGGTAGGTACATGCCAGTGTTGGGTAGTAACTAAGTAAAAGTAGTTCGTTACTAGTAACTAGTTACTTTTCAGTAACTTAATAGTAACTTAATTACTTTTGTGTTTTCAGTAATTGTAACTATAACACCTTACAATTATTTAGTAACTTTAGTAACTGAATATGACAAGTTACATTTTCATGCTACAAATGTAAAATATTTTAAAATGTTCGGTTTTTAATGCGTAGTATGTAAGAAATTATACCTGAAGCTGAAGAATTTGTTGCAATTTCGAATGCAAATGCTAATACGGAACACAGGAATACCTTCTTGTACTCGTCGATAATAAATAATATTTGACGGATCCTATTTGGGCGGTGACAGCTTTTTCCAGTAATCTTTAATCCTTTAACAACTAGAAGCTCTCTGAGCAGGTATGCGGATTACTGGGAAGTACATCCCCAACGCCTGTGCGCAAGTTGGGGGTGTCTAATTCAGACGAAAATACATTCACCGTCTCTATATTTCAATAACAACGAAAAATAAAATAGAATCCTTGGAAAATCCCAAAATCATCGTTGAACCAGCGCCTCTAAGCTCTAAGCTTGTTCCTTCCCCCACGTATAGAATATTTGCTAATAAACAATTGCTTATAAATGTGTGTTTCTGTTGATATTAAGTTGGTAGTAATTGCATGTACATTAGTAGCGTCTCATAAAAAAAGTAACGAGTTACTTTATGGTAACTTAGTAACTTATTCTAGTTACTTTTATAATTCTGTAACTTAGTAACTTACTTAGTTACTTTTTTGCCGAGTAACTGATTAACTTACTTAGTTACTTTTTTAGAGTAACTTACCCAACACTGGTACATGCACTAGCGATTTGCGTTTTGCGGAAAGCGATTTCCGCAAATTTTTGCGATGTCTTTACCAGTTAGTTCATGCAGCAGCGATTTTACCCGCAGAAAGTAGTAACTTTTGCATGAACGAATAGGGTGTTTGTAAAGTTGGTAGAGGTTTTGAAGCTTCATTCGGCTCATAACCTAGTTTTATAATCGTTTTTATATTGCCTTTATATTGTGTTTACAATGGAAAATATCATCCTTGCATTGCATGTGAAACGTAGGAGAAAGGCTGTGGCGGCGTGACTTTTATACAATAGGAACCAGCATAAAAAAAAAACGATCTTGTGGTGGTCATATTAACAACATGTTCGAAGCAACGCGTCACATAAACGCATGCGCAGTTCAAAATATTATCAGCGGAATCCGCTAAATATTGAAACCATTTCAAGTTTAGCGGAAATCGCAAAATCTTAAAGCAAAATTTAGCCAATCAGAACAAAAACCGCTTTCCGCAAAACGCAAATCGCTAGTGCATGTACCTAGCTTTTAGACTGCCAATAACTCCTCATCAATTAGGTCCAAGAGCAAACTGGTATAAGACTTTATCGCTCCATTTTTGACCCAGAATCAGTTGGTATGTCTATTACGCGCCATTTAAGATTCACCCTATATAAATGATTTTTAAATAATTTGCAGAAAAAACATTTATTTAAACTAAAAACTGCAAGTTTCAGAGGTGTGGAGTTTACAACGTCAAACCTTGTATAATTTTAACTCCTGAATTTCTAGTTTTACATAACTTTATACTGCACTACATATCCATGGTGTTGATTACAATCAGTGATGTGAAGGTTAGAACATTGGTTGAATTGACATGAAATCAATGACCCCAATATTGAAATTTCTAAGATTGAAAAATTCCAGAAAGCGATTCATCTGTTGAACTTCCTTTGCTGTAAATGTCTATTGAAGATGTACACTCTAATTAATAATAATTACTATTATTGCTTATGATGTATCTCAATCAAGAAGTACACAATACTCAATTAGATACTTTAATGTATCTACATAAGAAATAACACAATAAAAATAATACATAATAAAGCAGCTTTAACAAACATACTTTTCACAATGTAGTGCCAAAGTATTTATAAAAAGCACACCAATACAAAGTCTAGTGATTTAAGAAACCTTACATTATAAATTCCCTACTTAATTAAATTGAATGTAGTGGTTTTAATACTTTTTTGCTATAGCCGTAATATTCATATAAAAAACTACGATTAGGTACGATCTGTTCTCTTTACCACAACTACATTCGGACATTAACCACAAACTAACGAAATAATCTTTGTACAAAGTTTAAGTTGTAAGTGTTTTATTTTCTGACGACTTTTATAAAGGTTCAGTAATGAAAACATTATCAAGATTGCGTTTGATTTTCTACTGAAAATAGCAGCAACAGTTTGCTGCAAATATTAAAAAATGTTACTTTGTAACATTGCCTATAAACAAGAGATTGGGTAAATACCTTACATACATATACAATTCGTTGAAAAACAAAATCTGAAAAAGTTTGCTACTATAAATATCATTTATTATTGTTAACCACTAAGGTAGGTAGTAGGTACTTAAAATTTATTGACGGTAAAAATATAATCACTTATTAATGGTGTTTCAACAAAAAAATGCACATAAACAGTTTGTACAAAATTACTTCTTTTTTTATTAAATTACAAACACAGTTATGACTAACCTAAGCTGGTAGCTGAAGTTTCTTCCCCTTTAAAACTGAAAAAAAAATTATATATTAATATATTTGTTATTACATTTTTATTAAAAGAAATTAATTCTAATTAAATTTTTTAATATCATAGCATTTTATTTTCTATGCACCACCGATTGTCTAAATAAAAGTATTAACAAACACAATATAAAAATATCTCACAAATATCATTAGTTCATTAAAACTAATAAGTTGCCTCTTATAAAACATCTCTTAAAAAGCTATTTAGATGGGAAGTTCCAGGCTTTCACAGTTTGTGTCTAATAAAGTCATTTCTTCGGGAATAGACCGCATCGTCGTAGGATTGATTGATGCTGACGTTTCGCTAACCGTTGATATGCTTTGATACTGATACTTGTAACGGTTAGCGAAACGTCAGCACCAATCAATCCTACGACGACTCCTAAGCCCCCAGAGATGACTTCAAGCTATTCAGATTTAGTTTAGAAAACATTCATACTATTTTGATTAGGCCATATATGACGAATATAGTAGTTCTGTTTAGAGTCTCTCAAGCATTATTAATTATTTAATAATATCTCGGATATTTTTAATTGGAAAATTGTATCATTATCAGTAAACAAATGTTCCAAATATTAGCATCTAATTATTATTCACTTTTTTAAAAATTTAAACTCATATGTTCAAGATATTTGGAAATTCCTGCCACCTGTAGGTTTCATTACGAGGGTTGCCTTTTATATTTCAGGATTGGACAACCCTAGTGCTGCCATCTGGCAACTGACGTCTCTATCGTAAAGTTCGACATTTTTAAAGGTATACGTACTCAGAACGTTTTGGCGTACGAGCGCTATTTGTGTTGTTTACAGTACCTTCAAAAATTCATATCACCCAAAAAATAGAATTAAATCGTGAACATTTTCGTGCGATTATTTTTTACAACTTTCGACTATACAACAGTGCATCGATGAACTCAATTCGATTTTTGGCGATGAAGCACCATCAAGGGCCAGTGTTTATCGATTTTTTACCGAATTCAATCGTGGCCGTAGTTTGCTCAACGATGAATTTCGTGAAGGTCGTCCAAAATCGGTTGTTGTTCCGAAAACCATTGATGCGGTGCGTGCACTGATACTGCAAGATCGTCTGTTATGTTCGTTTCAAATTTGCCGCTTTATATGAATTAATGTCTTAATTTGTTTGCCGCTTCGTAAGAATTAATAACGTTATTTTAATTGCAGTTTTATTTTGTTGACAGTTTTGGTTACTTTGCGTTTTTCTAAGATTGAGCGTTGTTAACAGTTTTAGTATTTTCCGTTCTGAAATAATTTATGACCAAAGGAGTCCCAGAATTGTTCAAGGTTTTTCTTTGTAAGATATTTTTTCGCCGTTCAGACGGGATTTCTAGGAATGCCTTTGTTAAACCGTGCTAGTATTCAGGAATTGTTTTTCGGCTACTCTCGAAGGCCGCACGTGGTCATTTTCGTTCTAGAACATCTCATAACGTTTCGAAATATGGTGTAATTTTTTTGTGGGGGAAGGTGGAGATTCCCGTTGCGTTTTTACGTCAGTCAGTCTTTGACCTTTCTTGGCTCCGGTTTTTCCCAAATTACATCTTATGGGAAGGGCCGTAAATATATCGAGTGCTGCAGGGGCGGCTTTTGGGTTTTTTTCGAGGGGTATCCGTTATGTGTGTTTCGTCTCGCTGTTTTACCAAGCGGTATTAAACAGACCATCGACTACTGTCGGATTTAAAAGGAAACACTGGATTCAACCCCGGTAAAGGCAATTCCTTGTGAATTGACCGATCGCCGTTTGGCGGATTAATTTCCGAGACCAGTTCCCGTCCCTCTGTGCTGAACGCATCAAAGTTTCGGGCCCCTGTTGACTTCATTCAATCGTGTCTCCAGGGCTGTATCTGGGGATTTTCATCATCATCCGGTCAACTCTTCCGGAATTGTGCCTGCCTCCACCGGAAGTTAAGGTAAAAACAGACCAGTTTTTGTGTGTGGTGAAAAGAAACTTACGCGCGACTTGTAAAATTTGACCGAATAAAACTTTGTTTTGTTGGACCAAAAAGCGACCTTCAGTCGCAAATTGTTTTTTTATTTGCACTAATATTTGTAAAAAGTAATTTCGTTTATATTTTATGATTCCTGTATACTCGACGCCACTGACCACGCAGAATTATTAAAAGATTTTAAATACCGTTGGCCATGGGCGGCGAGTTCCCCATTTCTTGAACGTTCAAAATACTCTGTTGTAATCTAGAATTATAAAATCACTTTTGCCTGTCATTTTCGTTGTACTGTTGTTTCCAATAATTTCATTATGTGTTTTAAAATTTTCTGCTTTTTTTATTTTTGTGTACTCTGTATTTGTTTGTGTAAGAATTTTGCAAGCTCCAAATATGTAGGAGAAGGCACAACAAAGGTAAAGTCCATTCCCGTAAGCTGTTCGCTTCTCGGCCTTCCACGAGGACCTACAATCAGCTGGATTTGGAAGGTGGCGCCCACTTATTTTGACTTACCCTGGACACAACTAAAGATTTTCTCCCATAAGCGATTTTCACGAACTCCCCCTACTCCTCTGAGCTAAGCTGTAGGCCCTTTTCCATCTATCTGGTTACGGGTCGTCGGAAAAGCTCGATTGGCCCGTAACACGTCATGTGACTTATTGTGGGATTGAGGTATTCTTGGACATTAGTAGGACCTGCATGCACATAATATTGCATCCACATTTGGTCGTAAAAAAGATTTGTTGGCGCTGGATCCCGCATAATTTTACAATCGCTCAAAAACAAGCTCGGGTCAATTGGTCACAAGAAATGCTCAAAAAATTCGATCGCGGTGCTACAAAACAGGTGTATGACATCGTGACAGGTGGCGAATCGTGGATCTATGCGTATGAGCCCGAAGGTAAACAGCAGTCGACTGTATGGGTCTTCCAAGGCGAGCCAAACCCAACAAAAGTCGTCCGTGCTCGAAGCACTTCGTAGCAAATGGTCACCTGTTTTTTCGGAAAAACTGGAAATGTCTCAACCGTAGCATTGGTGCAGCGTAGAACAGTCAATTCTGAATGGTACACAAACATGTTTACCACGAGTCTTCGGAGAAATAAGGAAAACCAACCGCCGAAGACGGATCATTCTCTACCACGATAATGCGAGCTCTCACACATCGGCTCGAACAAGTGAGTGTTTGAGCACTCGAAACGTCGGTTGATGAGTCATCCGCCCTACAATCTTGATTTGGCACCCAACGACTTCTTTTTATTGCCGAACATCAAAAATAAATTGCGAGGTCAACGTTTTTTGACACCTGAAGAAGCGGTTGATGCGTTCAAAATGCATGTTTTGGAGATACCTCAATCGGAGTGGAAAAAGTGCTTCGAAAATTGGTTCACACACATGCAAAAGTGTATTAATCTTGATGGAGAATATTTTGAAAAACAATAAAGCCATTTGCGATGATCATCATCATCATCATCACATCATCATCATCATCATCATCATCATCATCAGTCCTTTGAGTCCCGAAGAATTATAGGGCGCCTTCACAGTATTTGTTTTTGTTCTCTAATCCCGAAATATAAAAGGCAACCCTCGTCTACTGAATTGTAGTTTCATAAGTTAGCATTAAATCAAAGAAAAAAGTGCCACAGCTTTTAATGATCTCGTATACAGCATAACCGTACTTTAAAATATTATAGAATGTTTCATTCAAACAAAAACAATCATAAGAAACGCTAAATACGAAGCATTACACTCTAAAACTGGAAATTTTGTTACAACTCCTGCCAAAGATATAAACAAAAAATACTTTAACTGACATTTTTTTCTGAATGCTATATCTCTGTAAGAAAGCGTTTCTGAATTCCTATTCCCATACACTTTGTAATGGTTTTGAATAATAAATTAATGCAAGATATTTCAACTCTAACCCGTACAAAATAGGATAAAATTATTGATTTCTAAATTTGTTGAGATTACTATTATTAAGTTGTACTGCAGTAGGAATACTTGTAAAAACAAAAAATTCAATACTACCTTTTGTAATGTACAGATAGAAGAAGTCACAGTAGAGCACAGTTTGAACAACCCCGGCGACAATTGCTATAAGATCGTAGTGATCCTCCGTAACGTAACGGTAAACCCAGTTAAGAATGTACAATGCCCGGTAGGAACCAAGTGCAAACAGATAATGTGACGTGATGCTTTCAGCTTCTCCCGTTTTACTGACCATAAACAATTGCGGCAAGATGGCCACCGACTCCATATAAATGCTGAAAGTCCACAAAACCTGCAAGAAACATCTTGGATTAAGTTACTGCACACAATCAAACAATATTTAAATAAAAAATGCATTTATTCACAAGTTCCTTACCTCTAGAAACGTTAAGTCGTGGTTAATAAGAAGCGCCAAAATGACCGAAGGAATAATAAGAAACTCAACCCTGAAAGTGTCGTGATTGTGGTCATAAGTGGCTTTGAATTTAAGGTAGATGAGATATATGGTGGCATAGGATGCGGCAATAAACACTATCTTCATGAGGGTGTTGTAGAGAGAAACGTACGTGGTCACCAAGTCCAAGTATCGGGTGGTGTACACAATAGCAAAGAGGATTTGAGATTTTCCGGATATACCTGTAAACAAAATGGGTATTTAAAAGACAATTAACATTATCTAAAGATATTTTCCGACTCATCATCATCATATCATCATTATATCATCATCATGTCAACATCATATCATCACACGCCATCAACCCATCATCATCATCATCGTCGGCCCACTTCAATCCTCTGTCGAAATTTTTGACAGTTGGTGCGGCTGAGTGAATTACTTTGAATTACTTTAGGCTACTTCTTTGTTACGGCCACCATACAGTGGATGGAAGTAATGCATTACTGTAATTCAATTACTTTTTTCGGTAATGAGTAATTGTAATGTATTA
The DNA here is from genome assembly GCA_014611495.1 of Limonius californicus. Taxonomy (NCBI): domain Eukaryota; kingdom Metazoa; phylum Arthropoda; class Insecta; order Coleoptera; family Elateridae; genus Limonius; species Limonius californicus. Next base: position 41,148 of record JABXWE010025649.1, read on the forward strand.
CTTTTCTTAAATAGTAATTAGTAATTGTAATTCATTACAATTTGATAGTAATTTGTAATGTATTTTCAATTACTTTTGACAATTACTTTTCAAATGTGTCTTGAAACGAAAAAACTTTCTTGTATTTGTTAAAATTCCGCCTGACGAAGTATCTATAATCCGGGCCAACGCAGGTAAAAACGAGTTATTATCACTGCTTTTGGCGTTACGTGAACAATTCAAGTGTAGGGCAAAACCCAACATTAGAATGCACAACAAGAATTTTCTTAGAACACGGGGGGAGGAACTAACTACCTTTTCAAAGAGTACTTCCATTGGATGAATTGGAAAAATAAGTATTCTGGCGTGTCTTCTCTAATTTAACGGCTAATTTATTCTCTATTCTGATTTTGTATCGACATCATCGCATAAGAGAATTTGTTTGTGAAAAATGGAAAAAATGGAGAAATCGGTAGTGATAGTGTTGGTGCAAAAGATTTGCAACTACCGTGGCAATCTTATATGGATATTTTTCATTGTGTGGAACGTACATCGAATAATTGGAAGGCAAAATGTAAATTATGTTTGCCTAAAATTAAGATCTTGTCATCAAGTATTGTTGTTTCTTCGAATCTACGGAAACATGTTGTGGTATGTATGTACAGCTAACAGTCTACTGAATAGTGTCCAGCTCTGCGATATAAATGTGATACAAGATACAGTATTTTAAATGTCTTCGTATCACATTTTAATTGCCATACTATATTGTTTAATATTACAGTACCTATACCTCTGTATTTGATTTTGTTCTATTTTACAAATATATTTATAGAATGCTCATCCAGCACATTTGAAACGATGAGATGAAAAAATTGAATTGATGAAGAAACGGAAGCTGCGTCCTAAAAACGAAATCAACAGTGCCACAAGAGCCAAGCAAATGAAACTAGATAGTTTTTCAAAAAATGTTTGCCTCGGTTCAAAACCATACGGCGCCGGTAGCTCGGATAGGTTGGCCGTATGCCTTTCACGCAGCTGTCCCGGGTTCGAATCCGGACGCCGAGGTCGGTGGTTTTTTTCTGAGCGATAAAAAACGCTAAAACGGCCCTTGTTCTCGGATAGGAAGTAAAATCGTAGACCCCGTGTCCAAGTGTTGTTGGGCACGTCAAAAGAACCCTCAAACAGGCTAAATTTCCAGGTGTGGTAGGATCGCTCCCTGGCGTCGGTGGTTAGCCATAGTAGCAGAAATAGGCCGACGTTAAATAAAAAATAAAACAAACAAACAAAACCATACCAAGCGTCGGTGGACAAATTAATTATAAATTTCGTGGTTGATAGTCTGCAACCATTTTCAATTTGTGATTCGAGCAATACTGGAGCATCATTTGAGAAATTAATAAAAGGCCTTCAGCCCGATTGCAAAATAATATCCTCAAAGACGTTAAAATCTAGATTGAAGCAGGAGTTGCAAAATACTGACGCTAATATTTTCGAAAAAATGGAAATAGTGTCGTATGTTGCTACAACTGCTGATTGTTGGTCAAGTGCAAACAGGTATGTTGATTTTTTAGCTGTATGTTCTTCACTAACAAGTTATTTTCAATTAGGAGTTTCCTGGGGTAACGGCGCATTGAATAAATCCCGAAACTCTAGAAAGGCAACAAGCTGCTTTGGCGTGTCGTCGTTAAAAAGGGAAACATACTTACAATGTACTGGTTGGTGAAATGGATGACATTTTTGGGAAAGCCAAAATGTAAAATAAACTTTCCGGTACAACTACGGATAATGGGTCAAATTTCGTTAAAGCATTCGAGTAAGCGAATATTGTCAATAGAAGGATTTTATATCTAGTTTAAATTAACATTCTTTATAATTTAGTATGTTTTCGAAAGTCAAGGACGATGATGGGGACGATAATGAACTGATAGAATTCGTACCAATTGCGGAAGTACTGGATTCAAATTTGATGGACGAATGTGATCCAGTACTCCCCCCTCATTATCGATGTGCGTCACATACCCTAAATTTGGTAGCCACCACTGATGCAGCAAAAGCACAGCAAGTCCTAGGTTATAACAAGGTCTACAATCAAACATTTTCCAAAAGCCGTGACTTATGGAAAAAACAAAACAAATCTACGGTTGCTGCTGATAAAATTAAAGAGCACTTTGGGATATATCTACAAACCCCAAATATTACCAGGTGGAATGCTATGTACGACGATTGTAACCAAATCTGTGTTTTGATAAATAACCCCAACGGAAATGGATTAGAAAAAATGCACACTGTTTGCGATTCATTAGGATTATCAAGATTTCATAGAAACGAAATATTGTTCTTGAACGAATATGTGGATGTAAGTACTGAATTCTTAATGACTGTCCATCAGTAATTATGTAATATGCTTATCTTATAAATATATGTATTTCTCATTTCACAGGTGATGAAACCTCTGTCCATTGCATTGGACATATTGCAAAAGGAAAAAAACATGTTTATGGGATATTTGTTGCCGACCATACAACAAACCATTTTCAATTTGAAGGATATGAAAGTCAAAAAAATTTCTGTTCTGCTTACCATTAATAAGCACAATCATCGATGGAATTACAATGAGGTAATTTTATTTTGCCTTGAATTACATAATATTCATTATGCCTTACAATTAATGATCAAGTCATAATTTAACGGTTTTATTTTGTTTTAAGATTCCAACCAATTATATGGAAAAAGGACCTCGTGATAGCGGCTTGTGTCCACCCAAAATTTAAAATGTCTTGGGCCGAGAAATCAATGCGGGAAGCAGTTTTTCATTGGATTCTGGATGAATTCGATAGTATTGCAGCAGATTTAAACGAATCTGCTAAAACGATATCTCCCAATTTAAAAGAAAATGAAGATGTCGAGGAACATTTTTTCAATTTTCCCACGGAAGGCAATGATAATTTGCTTCAGCAAAATAAATTCCTGTTAGAAGCATTTTTCGCAGACAAGGGCATCACATTAGAAATGTTGCACAAATATCCTATTGTGAAAGAATTATTTTTAAAGTATAACACCACGTTGCCGTCGAGCGCTGCCGTTGAAAGAATGTTTATTGTGGCCGCTGGCGTTTTCAGTTTAAAAAGATATGCGTTATTGGACAAAAATTTTGAAACGCAACTGTTATTAAACATGAATTCACACATAATAAAATGTTGAAAGAGCAGATTTGTTTTTTTTCCTGTACAAAATAGCTATAATCGAATCAAAATCAACTTATTAGTCTGCATCTTGTTGTAAACATGTGACTTGGAAACGTGTAAATCAAATAACAAGCGAACTTCTTTTTTTACGAATGTTTTTTTTCTCATACTATGTATGATAAAGTAAAAAAGTAATGTGAAAAGTAATTAGTAATTGTAATGCATTGCTTTTCTGGAAAGTTATGAGTAATTGTAATGAATTACTACTATTTCCCAGCAGTAATGAGCAATTGTAATGAATTACTTTTTAAAAATAATTTTCCGATCTTTGCCACCTTAAAAATAGGAAAAAAACAGATTGCGATCTACATTTCTGATTCTGGAGGTGTTTAAAACATTTTAAGTAACAAAATTGTATCTACAATGAAGTGTCATACTTCCTAATAATATTGACATTAATGACATTTAGTATAAGCATGATGGTGTACCACCTTATTTTAATAGAAATGTCATAAAGTATCGCAACGATTTATTGCCAAGATGGAGATGGCCACCGTGCTCCCCTCACTTGATGAATCTCCATTATTTCTTGTACGGGTTACATGAAAAATACTTAAACAGTCCTAACAACACCGCCGAGGTAAATAATCGGATTCGTTTAGTAATGAACAACACAGCTCTAAAAATCGTCAAAAGTAAGATTTGAACTTTTTCATCAAAATTACATTGCTTTCAAATGATATAACCAGTTCAAGCAATTCAAATGGTACATTTCTAAGTCAGTTCATTTGTTACTACAGAAATTGTGGGATTCTGTTATAACTGTGTTATTTATCTTACAAGATTCTTATATTATTTTGCAGAATATAACGTTCTAAATTAAAAATACCTATGGAATAAAACATAAAAACCGCACTTTTGCATTTATAAATATATTTGAGGTTATATTGAAACTCATGCAATTTAAAACACGAACAAATAAAAAATCGTCAAAATGTAGTTTTTAGATAATAAATGGAGGAAATCCAAACATTAAATGGCGGAATCGGATAAGTTGCGGCGGTAGACTAGCCGCAGACCAACTTGCCATGGGACAACTTGTAGTGGAACATTATTATGTAATGATTTGTTTGAAAATGTATTATAAACTATATACAATAATTCCACACTCAATTTTTCTGATTACACATTTTTAAATAGCAAACTGAAGTTCCGTTTTCTGTTTCCTTTAAATACTATATTTCTATTTTTTTCCTCTGTACCATACTAGTAAACATTATAAATTCTTTAGTTCTTCTGGCCAAAGGCGTGTTAATTTCCTACAGTTAGCAGCTTCGGTTAACCCCTTTTTATACGTATACCAGGCAGGAGGCTAGCCTAACCCGGCGAATAGACTAGAGACGTTCGTATGACAACCGGGACCTACGGCTTTACGTGCCCTCCGAAGAACGACCGGTTGCATATGCCACTATACTAGTCCACCCATCCAAGTACTAATATAAATTGCGTATGGGAAATGATTGCGGGGAGGCTCGAAGGCAGTTCCGCACCCTGTTGCAACTTTAACCCTGTTTGAGGTAGTTAATGACGTGGCGCACTAAGCCAGCGGGACCGACGGTTTTCGATAGTCTCCGAGACATCGCGGGTTGCAGCGATAGAGTGAAGATTTCGGTCGCCCATTCAAGTGGGCACCGCGCGTATGGTTCCTTAACTTTGAGTACTGACCAACGCGGATTGTTCTGCACTACAACCTACAACTACCGTTTGACCGACGTCCGCAATGCCCCGCTATGCACCTTCATTGTTATTAAATTATTATGACCTAATAATAAAAATACAAGTTCATTTAAATTCGAAAGTGGCTATTGTAATTTATAATAATCAATCCAAACATCAAGACATATCAAAAGTTTTAAAAATTATAACGCTTTTTAAAATAGTAATGCAGCTGAAAAAGGAATTTACAAACCTATTTCCTTATTAAATGTTCAAGCCAAAATATTTGAAACAATTATAAACAAGCATATAAGATAATAGACGCATTTCCTTGTATTCAACAATATACGTTTATCAATAAACATTTATTTGTAACTAATTCAAGGACACATACACAATACATTTTCCTGATGTGTTATGAAAGTCAGGTGGGCGTTACTAATATTTATTTATATTATATATATACAATGCGGTTGTAAAATGTCCCCCCTCCCCCCTACTAACTTTAGAACGACTTGATATTGCTTCACAACATTTTGTGTGCTTTAATGGGGGGCTAAATACTACTTTTTATTACATATTTAACTTTTATAACTTTCTAAATGGCGACTAGGCGCTATTTTGGAATAGTTTTTTAAATGGCAATGGGGGTCGAGTGACACCTCAATTGAAAGATCTCTTTGAATAGAACATAATTTTATATTTTGGGTAAATTTTATAGATTCAAATACAAATGGCAGACTTCCAAATTTGTTTCTGATATTAAGCAAAACGCTAAAAAAATGTAGGAGGCGAAACAATAGAAGTAAAACAACTGAAATAATTAGTCTTTCTGTTCTGTCACTTTATTCAATTACTGTGCTTGCTCACGTTTGAGTTTTGAATGTTAAAACCGGTGATACTAACAATAATTATGGCTACTGTTCGAACTCTGCCGGAAAAAAATGAAGCAGTTTTTATTTTTGCTGAAGTCAATCGAAACTTCCACGAAGCCGAAAGAATATTTAATGAACGTTTTCCCGACCGTCCTATTTCGAGCATTTGTTTAAGAGAACTTGTGCCAAAATTTATTAACACTGGAAGTGTGCAAAACAGGAAAAACCCTGGACGACCCGCAATTTCAGAAGACAAACAAATTCAGATAGTCGGTGAAATGGTAATACATTCTCGGCAATCAACTTCACATGTAGTTGCAATATGTGATGTATCGCCGACCACTGTCAAAAAGTTTTTAAAATGGTATAAGTTCCATCCATACAAAATGAAGATTTTCGATTGAAGATGATCCGAATAGACGCATTGAATTTTGCGAGGTCATGACCCAAACCACTGCAAGAAACCCATCCTATCTTCGCAATATCTGTTTTAGTGACGAAAGCATATTTTTTTAAAATGGGTTTGTTAACAAACAATATGTAAGATATTGGTGCGATTAAAATCCGCATGTTTTCCTGGAAGGTCACACCCAATTTCAGCAAAAATTGAATGTGTGGATAGGAATACTTGGCAACCATATCGTAGGTCCCCTATTTATCGACGGAAACCTCACTGAGGAATTGTACCTACTTGAACATGCTGGAAAACCTCGTCCATCCGTTAATAGTTAAGATTGCTGAAAATAATCCAAACGAATTTGACATGATATCATATTCCAGCAAGATGGCGCTCCTCCGCATTTTAGCAGACAAGTTCGCAATTATCGATGCAACGTATCCTGGACGATGGATTGGTCGTTGTGGTTCAACAGAACGGCCTCCGCGATCCCCTGACCTGACTCCGTTGGATTTTTTCGTGGGGTATCTTAAATCGAAAGTTTTCAAACAGAACCCGATTTCCTTTTGAATTTACGACGGACAATAACAGAGGCTTGTGCAAATATCGGAGTTTAAACTTTTCAGAAAGTACGGTAAAAGATATTTTATAGATTTTTCTATTGCCAAGAAGTTCAAGAAGCACACGTTGAACATTTATTAAGATAGTATTACTATTCAGTTTTTGTTGTATAAAATAAGTTTTGTTGTTTTAGAATCTTCTTCTTCTTCTTCATTCTTCAACGGTGAACATTTGGAAAGCATACCTGTTGGAGCAACTTAACTCATTTTTTATACTGAAGTTCAAATTTCCCGCGTCACAGCAGGGTTTACCGTAATTTTCCCGCCAAGTGACGCTGAGAGCCGGAGCTTGATAAATGGAAGATCCGGTTAATACCCACGAGGCAGCTCAACGTGACTGTTAATTGTTTTATGTGTGTGCTACGTTATTATTTAAGTCTTCAAATGCTGATTAGAGGGCCCTCGAGGTAGAAAACAGAACACCGAAAAGGACAACTGGCCGACAACCACAAGTGCCAAAAGGTAGGAGAATTTACTAATATCTTGCTGTGACTAATTACAGAAAAAACAGTAAATTCAATTCAAACATTTTCATTATCTGTTGGGGTAATGAACGACGAACGACCATACAGTCCACTAAATTACGAAAGAGATTAGTTGCCCTAACAATACCTTTTTTGCTTTAATTCTTAGTTTTTTCCATAAATTTGTTATTTTCAATCATGTCATTTTTTTCTAGATAAGTATTTTTTATGAAACTCCAGGATCAGACGCAGAATTAAAAAACCTTTCGAATGAGGTGGCACTCGACCCCCATTGCTATTTAAAAAAATAGTTCATGATGGCGCCTAGCCGCCATTTTGAAAGTTATAAAATTTAAATATGGGCTAAAAAGTAGTATTTAGCCTCCCATTAAAATACACCAAATTTTCTGAAG
>JABXWE010025650.1:0-18795 GCA_014611495.1 Limonius californicus
AATAAAATACAAAAAGTAATACAATAATTTATTATGAAAGGATACTAAAATAGTTTGTGATATATGGATGTTTAAATTTTCGATATCCGTTTTGTAATTTATAGAATTAGGGCTCTTTTTTATTTCTATCATTTCATAGATAAGTCTTTTTTTTAAATTAGTTTCTTTATGTAATATTTTAGGGGAATTGAAATCAAAATGGTGAAGTTTTTCTACAGCGTGATCAGATAAAGCAGTGTTAGGTTTTTTTGGAGTAGTAATTTTTATTTTAATAGAATTCTTATGCTGATTAATTGTTTTACTTAAATTTTGTTTAGTTTGTCCTATATATATATATATATAATTGGCATTACAATTTGTGCAATTTATTTGATATACTATGTTAGATTCATTACTAGTAGTAGGTTTATCTTATTATTAAAGAATTTTTGACCTATGGTATTTTGATTTTTATAAGTAATTTGAAAATCATAGTTTTTTAAAACTTTTTCAATTTGTAGAGATAATTTAGGAATGAAAGGTAGAGTGATATATTTAGAAGTACTGTTTAATTGATAATTGTTAAATTCATTTCCAAAAAAGTTAGGTTGTAGGTCAACAGGTAAATCAATTTTAAAGGTGCTGCTTACAATAAATGTGTTGCATACAACACGTTCAGGGTGTGACATAACTGGGTAATGTGCAGCTAAAACGCTCCACATGAAGCATTTAGAATCAGAATTTTTAATGTTTACAACAGCCATATTTTTTATAATGCTAATAGGTAGTTTAATTTACGATGAACATTTTAATGGGTTAAATTTGTTAATATTTAATTGTAAATGTACGAGTTCCTTTAAGGACCAACCGCTGTCTCGATGCTCAAAAGTAGACACTCGATTCTCCATATCATCTACAAACTCGGAGTAAATAACTTCTAGATCTGATGATTGATGAATATTTTTGTTCGTGGAGTTGAAAGACTTGATTTCATCCACATTTTGGCTTGGAAGGAGGAATAGACCATATAACTCTAAGTTTACCTTGATTTCAAGATGTTCGTTTAATGCACTTCTCAGCAGCTTCAAAACTTTTTCTTTAATAACCTGCATGTACTCTTTAACAGCGCAACACTTGCTCTTATCGGTGATTTTATACGTGACGATTCTGCATTTGAAAGCCTGTTCGATTAGCTCTACACCATCTTCGTAAGGCGTAGTGGACTTTTCTTTGTGCTCTGTGCTGCGTAAGTGAGCTGCATACTTTTCATTATCTAATTCAACGTCGCATGTAGAACAACGTCTGGTAAACGAGGATCTTGGCTTTTTTGTGGCACTGGAAGAGCTTGCTTCATCCAAATTGGTTCGTTTGGTAGATGTTTTTAAACTATTTGGCGTTCCAGAGCAGCCGGGACTAGGAGAGCGATATTCCATTATTTACAAGTAATTCTGCAACAATACATAAGGTGCTTGAACTTTTATTTGATATTTTATATGTTAATTTTAAAGTCAATTCAACTACGAAATGATCTTGATCAACATTTTTTACCAACTATTTCAGAGTGGTATACATACAGAATAAATAGAGATACTGCGGAATGACTTACGTAAATTTTTCAGGGCAGCAAGAACTTTAATGCAGGAGCAACGTTGTCTTCACAGCTGCAACAATCACTATCACTTTATAAGTGACATACACAAACTGATAAGACGTACTGATTAAATTAACGTAGGATAATCCTTCTATAAATACGATAATCAGATACGCGTATCGCCAACTAGACTACTATTACATTATAATGGCACCTTCAAATCTCTTAAGTGCTTTAGAAATTAACTATATGAAGCATAGAGGAAATGAAAACCACGCTGAAAGAAAACAAGGAAAAAAATTAAATGCATTGTCAAATTAAATCTCAAAACGAGTATGACAAATATAAAGTGAACAGCGAAGTACCAAAAAGCACAGTGAAATCGTCGAAGCAGAAAACGCGGAAGGAGTTTTGGAGACTTTTCTAAACAATACTTAAAGAAATGAAGAAGGCCAAAGAATCCACTATACAATCCTCCCAGGACGGTTAAAGGAATGTATTAACAAAAGAAAACGAAATAATTGAAAGGTAAAAAGTATACTTCAAGAGACTAGCTGAGAAGGAATCACTGCATCACCAAAATGCAGATGTAAACCCACAGCTGTCGGATAATGTAACAGCCCTGGAAGGGAAAGACCTAGAATGAAAGAACTAGGAACGACAAGAAATGAGTTGAGAATGCGAAAAGCGACGTGAGATGGCGACATTACTCCGACAATTTTAAAACTGTATAACCAAGTCCTACTCTTTAAAACCTGGAAAACATTTATATAAAAGGGGAACGCTAAACAATGCAAAAATTACAAAAATATATCTTTAGTAACCATTCACAGGGAAATAAATACATGAGGTCTAGAAACTTCTTCTTCTTATGGTGCTTTATCCGTTCCGGAAGCTTGTTACTATCATATCAATCTGTATGTTATCCTCTGCTCTTTCAAGTGATTGGATAGACGCAACACCAAACAATTGTATTAATATTAGTATTCCAGTTTCCTAGCTTTAATTGTTCTTAATATTTCTAGCTCTGCACGCATTCGTATGCATTCGTTGTGTAGAAGCTAGACGGAGAAAACCCGATCTTTAAGATTATACAGACAAGTGAAAAGATGTTAAAATATCACATAAATGTGTATGACGTGTTCGTATGCCTGGTGTCCGAGTCCAAAACGAAGATGTATGGGAAACACTGAAAAACAAAGAAGTCAGAAGAGGACTAATTGATGGCATCAAATCGTTGAATATAACAGCTAGAAGATGTAACGGGGTTGCGACAAAGCTGCGCCAATTATTCTTCAGCTTGTGCTTCATACGTAGTGAAGAACTACAAAAGAGAATGATGAGTTCTAAATTAGAGAAGGCCACAGATTAGTAGGAGTAGTAATAACAGCAATGGAGTAGACGCGGCCGTGGGCTAGAGATTAGCGCCTTAGACTTCTACGCTGTAGGTCCTGGTTTCAATTCCCAGTACTGGAACATGGAATTTTTTACGGCCGATCTTCTTCGCAAAGCAATGGCAAGCCAGCGACGTATTCTGCCTAGTAAATCTTCTCTGGAGTAGAAGTGTTTACCCTTCCCGTGGTTTGGAGCCCACGTAGGGCAAGCTGTAGGTCCTCCGTGGCTGTGGCACTTTAAAGGCGCAACACGCGCATAGGAGACAAGATCGCTACTTCTAGTAAGGAATAAAGCCCTCGGAGAAGAAGAAGTAATAGTAAATGATGGAAGGGGGCAGGTCTGAGATGCCCAGCATGTAGACTCTTATGGAAGCTTTCTACTAACTAATTGCATCCCTCAATTATCACTACCTGCACTCTCTTCCTCTCCTACCTCTTCTAACAGTTTTTGAGCAAACCCTCCTAGCATTTCAATGAAGGCCAGGATGTTCGTCATTGCGGGGGAACTCAACTGTGTAATGTGAAGCATTCCTACGCCAAAAACTTTATTCCTCAGATGTACTCGCGCTTCGCATTCTGCTAGAAAATGGATAGCAGTTTCCTCCTGCACTCAGTAAGCGTGACATAGGAGGTAGTCCTCTAAACTTAAGAGGCTTAGGTGGCTTTTGAGCACAGTAGCCTGTGAGGATTCCTATCAGTAGGTTAACAATCCGTTCGCTTTCATCCAATAACCAGACCGATTTAGATTTTCCCGATCCGGCTATAAACAGTTTTGCCTATCCCACATCCCATGAGTCTTCTCCATTTATCCTTCAGTCTCATGTGTGCCCATTTTATAAGGGATGACGTGACCTGCTGCCTTCAAAATCCTAGAAAGGGTTCCGGTTTCAGGCAAGTTTCCTCGGCTCCCAGTTTGGCAGGTTTATCTGCCTTCTCGTTGCAAGTGATTCCACACTCCACAGTGTCCCGGTACCCAGGTCAATTTTGCTTCTTTGAGCCTTGCGTGATCTTCAAGAGCGTCTGCACAATCTTAGACGTGGATTGCCCTCGTCCTGGGTGAGCAGATGCCTTTAAGCGCCGCTTGGTTGTCGGAGCATATGTTTAATACTTGCTCTACTGTAGATATAATCTCTCCCTTTTTGGCCACCGCCAAGAGGGCATAGACTTACGCCTGGAAAACCGCGGTATACTTCGCCAAGTAAGCTCCGGCTTCCCCCTACTCTCTGCTAGCTAAACGAGACCCTACGGTGTAGCAGACTAGCGAGCCTTGTGGAGATATCCTTCATTCCGCTCTCACTGTACCTTCTCAGGGATTGTGACAGAGTACTTCCTCTTCAATCTCAATGGCTCCTTCACTTCCAGAACCGTGCAAGCAGAAATAAAGGAAATTTTTCTATTGCCATCTTGGAGATATCTGCGTGACCTATGATAGCTGCTTTATCTTGCCAGGATCCGCTGTCCCGCGCTCTAAGGTGGGTCACCATGACCTGTTTCCTTATCCAAATAGGAAGAGTTGGCAGCCCAGCAAGGCTTGTAGTGCGGCCGTAGGGGTTGTCCTCATTGCTTTAGTGATTCCCGAGCTGGTCACTTTCTGGATCTTAGCCACCCTCAGGGTGATAGTAGTCCGATGTACACTCCGTCACCAGACTACCGAGATTTCAGATCTTATTACTGCCGTGTACAGCCGATAAAGAATTTTAGAGCCTAACCCCCAGCTCTTTCCCACCACCTGGTGCATTTGTCATACGTGCTATGGACCTTTCCACTATTTTGTCGGTGTGCCACTTGCAGCTTAATTTAATGTCTAGGATCACCCCGAAGTACTTGATCTCCTGCTTAAGTGCCAGAGGCTCTACGTAGGTTAGGTATGCCCTAAAGTTATTTATTTTCCGTTTTTTTGGTAAAAGGTATCATCTCAGTCTTAGATGGGTTGACCGAGAGAGCGTTTTCGCAACGCCACCTCTCTATACCACAGATTAAACGTGCTCAATTAATGTATGCAGCCGACATGGCTCTCATGGTAGGGACAGAAAACGATTATCAGCATAATTTAGAGATTTTTACGGCGCAACTAATAGAGAAAAGCATAGAAATAAATATGAATAAAACCATGATAATAAACACGGAAAACGCACCACATAAGGGAACAAGGTTAAGTGCTTTATGCCTATATGCAATCTTAATTGATAATGTGAAAATAGTGACGAAATACGATAACGAGTGGAGACAACAAACAGATTATTTCTGGGTATTGATAACAAATTTGGGAATAATAAGAACGTGCAAGAAAACAAATGGCTTCATACAGAACAGTATTTTAGGCTACATTAATACAATCAGTGAAACCTGAATGCTAGCAGTTAAACACAAGAGGAAGTTACAAAGCATTGAAATGAGCGTCTAAGAAAAGTAAAGGGAATGCTCCGGGAGCCAAACCTACAAAAACAATTTGAAGGTGTAACCGCTAGACGAATATATTTAGAAGAAACGTCTAAAAAGATGCACGAATGTAATAGTAGTAAAGAGAACTTAGGGAGTCCACACAGCAGGAAGAACAGCCAAACGGCGACCGAGGAACACTTAGGAGGAATGCGAGCCTGAAGCGTTTGCACAAAATAGTGGAGATTGGACTATTATTAAACAAAGAACAGGAGAGTGGAAGATATTTTGGCTAAACCTAATTACGATTGAATACCTAACGAAATCACGGCACCGCAAAGTAACTACAAAATCGCCCGATTAAGTCTTAAGTAAGAAAAGTATAACCCATATGTCTAGACAGAGGTATGTTGGTATGTAGAAACGTATGAGCGCAAACGCGTTTGAGCGCAGGAACATATTTAAAATTTTAATTTCAAAAACTAGTTGTTCCTTAAAATACCATTAAAGCTGTAAATTAGATATGTTTGAAAACGTGCAAACTTTTAAAAACTAATTCGAATAGAAATCGAAAAACGTTATCTTGCAAAAGCATTACTATTATCTATATATCTTATATACTAAATTTACAATATTATTTATCAAGTAGGTACTATCATTTTTATATGCCAAGGAATTTATACATATCTATTTAAATACGAGATAGGCACTAAAATAGAACGACAAATTAAATTCTGCCAAGGCAAAAATTGTTTTAAATCAGATATTTCCATGGAAGTCGCTTTAGGGTTCCAGGTAATGAGACTTGATAGTTGATTTGAAAGAGCGAGATCTAAGACGCGGTTTCCAAGCATCTCAAAGCACTGCAGCCATCATTGGCTTATTGTACTCCCTAACTAAGAATTTTGCCTATCTGTAGTAATTCCAACACCAGTAGTGATTTTTACGTGTCACACATCGCAGTGGCAAGCGACCTACGACTTTGCTTCTTATCCGACAGAAAGCGCACTTTCAGATTTTTTTCCACTAAAAAAATAACGACACTTATTATAATTATTACAATAAAGGTTCCCCAAAATTCGAGCCCATTGTATAGTGTGCTCGAAACACCTGAACATAAACTGACATTTACTTGGCGTCCGGTTTATGACTGTTTGGTTATACTAGGATAATGTTGCGTTGAATCAATAATCTTCTTAATTTATTCAAGGGGGTAACCTGAGGAATGGAGAACCAATATATAGGCCGCTGTTAGCAAATGTTTTTATTTTTAAACATAGAAATTGCTTCCAAAACGCGGTAATTTTGAAGTTTCTATCCATTTTATACTTTACAAACTTGACTGGTAGTAATCCCAACTTTTGAGAAAAGAAATATTCAAGCTTTAAATTTTTTAATACAACATAGCTTATAGTTAATATCATATAGTGCGTGGTATGTCAGGGAACATTATTTGAAAATATGAGAGCTATACATACATACTATAATAATAGTGTTCCTGATCTATTTTAACGAATAGTGATGAACAGAACCTGTAACATTGAAGCAAGAGTTCAGTGATCCTTGGATAGATGTAGGTCTCAGATACAAGTCGAAATTAGGAGATTTGGTAAAAGTAATCAAAAGGATAAGCCAATGGGCATATGGACATGTCTAGAAATGTTAGCTTTCCTGTGAACTGATAAATGTGACCGTGAAGCAAAGGTATGTTCTTCTGAAGATACAAAGTTTATTTCTACCTATTAAATGACTTCTTAACCACTTACCATATTGGTTTTTTTTTAAATTGGTGAAAATTTTACCTTCTTTTTTATGTTAGAATTTGGTTGTATTTTTTTTTTCATTCATTCATACTAGCCTCATATGTGTAATATTTTTATGCCCTATATTGTGGAACCTTTTAATTATTGCTGTATTACAAGTGATAAAATTTATCACATTAGATAAACAATCAGAAAAGCCAATTGTGTACAAAACAATAATAAATTGTTTATACCGCATATCTTCACATGGACTCTTTAACGAAATTAATTGAATTCTCAGGGTAATTAAATCTATTATTAATCTCAGGGTAATTACTGTTGTAAATTGGAACTCACTGTAAATAATCAAACCATCAACAACAAATATGCGATATAAGCAAATGAAAGGCATTAGAAAAATCGTTGAAAAGTACACAAACAGATACCGTTTAAGCTAAATCTTTTTAACAAATTACGCAAATGGTGTTTGATAAACACACAGTTTGGTAGGACCTGGTTGTCACGACAACGTTTTAGTTTCCCTTGTCTAAATTGGTCAAATGTTCTCGTTTGAGTATAAAAATCTTCGCCGTGGAGGCGTGAAGTATATTCTTTGGGGCTTTCGTGGTTTCTGAACATACTGGTTTAACTGGGCATAAGATGGACTTTGACAATGCTTGGGTACTCGCCGGAGTTACCTCATTACTTCCCTTGCATCACACGTAAAGCAACTGAAATTGAGAAACAACTTAACAACATAAACAGGGAGGATGGTTTTAGATTCAGTAAAGCTTGAACTCCAGCAGTTTATCCTCTAAGGACTCCTAAGCATCATCGATCCACGATCACCCTCCACAGGATCCATCTTTGACCAACGGTGACAGCCAACCAGAACTTCGTCGTTCGGCCCGACTGGTTCAAAGAGGTTTAAATACCTCCGCTTCCCGAATTTGAATTCGGTGTTCTATTCACTCTGAAGATGCAAGCTACACTGTCTTGCGAAACGTTAGTTTGTATGGATTCGCAAACAACTAACAGGCATAAGCCGATTAAGTGTTATTGTCCTGACAAACAAATAACATTAAAGATCCAATCCCAAGGTTTAAATAATCTAAGCACACGGGCGTACAGACAACTATTGCTTCTAGAGCAAATGCTTGTAAAGGCAGACAAGTACAGGTCGGACTTACCTGATAATGCTGGGTGTAGTTCCCAAATGACGATGCGGTCTAAGCCGAAAGTAAATTGTAATATTGGCAAAATCAAGTAGCTAACTTTCATCTAATTTATGATTTTCTGACTGTTGCAATAAGCAATTAAATTAGTATTGCCTTATGAATATTTATTTTAAACAAACAGTTTTCTTTAGAATATGATTCCATATAGCAGAAATGCAGATTTAATAGATAAGTAGTTCTAAAAAGTATATATTAAGAAGCAGTTAAACCCTATTCTGTATTAATACTAACATTGGGGTGGCACGAAAAAACTTGTTTTTTGAATCATTCTGTCACAGGCATCAAAATGTGTCTTTAGACAAATAGAAAAGAGTCTCTGGAGCTAGTTGGTCATGTCATGTTACATTATTTATTCATTCAGCATGATTTAAATTATAACAATAACGGCAAAAACCTGAGTGTTTGTGAGATATTAAAAATATTTGTACCAAAAACAGAAGACATTTGGCAAAGTGTGTAAATTCCTACCTAGAGTACCCCTTAGAGAGCAAGAACTTCTGTTAGACCAGAGTTCTTATAGGATCATGGGCGTAGGAACCGCGGATATGAAAGTTACCAGGAAAATAAAAATGGTGATGGAAGAAAATCCAAGGCTACAGCCCATTTGATGTAACTACAAGACATGCAGTCATATCATGGTTCTACTGTTGTAGATAGATCTTCTATTAGTTCCAACAGTGATGAAAATAGTAACATGGAGGAAAAAGAGAAGGATGAAGAAGAGGTTTAGCTAATAAGAGTGTCATGTACGTTTATTTAACTGAGTTTTTACATTTACCTGTAATTAACTTACGCGTTTATTTTATTCTTTTCTTCTTTAGTTGCCACTCCTGTGGGAGGTCGGCTATCATTACGGCTACTTGCACCTTGGAGACTGCAGAGTGGAACGATGTTCTGGTACTTTTTCCATACCACTCACGAAGGTTCTTGACCCAAGATGTTTTCCTCCTATGCAGGAACCGATACCTCTCATGTCGCAGAATATGTCCAAGGTACTGTAATTTCCTTTTTTTTATTATTTTTTAAATCTCCGGTTCTTTATTTACTTGTCTATGTATTTCTTGGTTCATAACTCTATCTGTCCAGGAGACCTTCAGTATTCTTCTGTATACCCAGAGTTCGAAGACGTCTATTTTAATACACATACATTTAGTGAGAGTCCAGCTTTCCATTCCGTATAGCAGATCTGGGAAAACATAGCATTTAGTCATTCTGATTCGTAGATCCAAACTGATTCCTCTATTACAGAGTAGTTTCTTCACTTTAATGAACGCCGCTATCGCCTGTTCAATGTGTGCTCTTATTTCTTGCATGTTATCCCAGTTACTGTTTAAAATACAGCACAAATATTTAAATGATGTTACTGTTTCCAACTGCATGTTACCTATGGTAATGTTTGGAGGTAGTAGTTGTTCTTTCGAAATTACCAGGATCTTAGTTTTGTTCATGTTTATCGTTAATCCATATTGACTACTTATTTCAACTACTCTGTTTAATAAGGCTTGCATGTCATTCTCATTGTCCGTTATTAGGACTGTATCATCCGCATAACGGATATTATGAACTCGCTCGCCACTTATCCCTTTATTTCACCAGTCCCACCATCAGTGCCCACTTAGGTGAAGTTAAAGCAGAATCAGATGTTCGACACAAAATGAAAGTTAGGGTGCCTTCCGTAATGCTTGCCTGTGATAGAACCGGAATATCAGATAGCGCAGCAGCCATAATCGCCAGTGCTGTCTTGGAAGATGTTGGTGTTTTATCAAAAGACAATTCTACAATGACAATTAATAGAATGAAAATCACAAGAGCGAAAAACACGGAACGAATGGTATGTACGGGTAAAATAGCAAATTCTAAAACGCCAATACTTGAGCTCATTTTTTACGGATAAAGAGACCATACTATCGTTCAACAAATGTACAGTAGCACGCATAAAAGAAAAGGTATTACAGGCGAGCAGATTTCTGTTGTAGGTGAAGATGGTTCCGGGTACTTAGGTCACATAACACCGGAGAACAGCAGTGCGTTGCGTATTAAATGGTCCATTATGCATTTTCGGCATGAGTTTTTGATACAGGAGAATTTTGGTTGGATGCGATGGTACCGTAGTTAACATGCAAGTGAGAAACTAGGTGTTTCGTTTATTAGAAAAAGATAGGTCATCTTATGCAGTGGATAATTTGTTTATTCCATTTTAATGAACTCCCATAGCGACATTTGATAAAACAATTAAATGGGGCCCAAGCGAACTTGTGTCATACGACAACAGTTGGAACACTGCGATACTCTTTCTTCGGTGAAATTTGAAAAAATTACAATCAATCTTCCCAAAATGGACAGCAGACAATGTGATCTTAACACAGACCAAAATTACGTTTGTGAAACCGTGCAGGCGATCGAATCTGGCAATGTTTCTGTATCTCTAGCTTTAAGAAATCCAGGAAAATTTGGTCATGCACGATGGCGTACCACCGCCAACCGAATCTTAACAGTCGCATGTGGGAAGGGGGGGGGCAGGCGCTGACCCCAGTCCGTATTTTTTGTTATATTTCAAAAACTAATGGATATTTTGTTTGGAGATTTTTTGACTTTTCTTCTCTATGTAGGAGAAATACACCTATGCTATCATAGACCATCTTACGTGAACGTTTCGGAGCGTCAATAGAGCATACGGTATAGCAGCGCGCAGCGCAAGATTCCACATTGCGCAGATACGGTAGAAGCTATTACTGTACTTTTGGCTTACTAGTATTTGCAAATCTATGGTGGTGCAAGTGTTAGCAGTGATCAATAATGTGTAACAGAAAATATCTGACTGATGCGGATCTTGAAGCAGCTTTGTATAACGATAGTAATGAAGATATAGATTATATACATTCAGAATTAGAAAGCTAGGAGTCGGAATCTGAAGGCGAAGAGCCTGTTACAGCACCAGCCATCCAAGTGCCGCAAAGTGAGGTTAGAGAGATTGAAGAAAACACCACTTCGGATACGGAAGATGAAAATGATGATAATGTGGATGCTGAGGGTAAGGTATATGTAAACATATCTCTAGAATGTATCTCAACATCAAAATTTATTGTAGCAGCTGAGTTCCTATTGCTAGACGTCGTCCTCGACCTACAGTTGTGATAGATCAACTTGACCGCCGATATATGATCGCTCCATCGGCAGCAGAGTGGAAAACACAACCTTCGGTTTAGAGAAGACAAGGCATTGCAAACGTTTTGAGAGAGGGGCCAGGACTGAAAGCTGGAGTAAATCCCTAGTCTCCAATGGAAGTCTTCAGACACTTTTTTGACGATGGTACAATTGAACTGATTTTAGAAAATACAAATCAAAAACTACCGAGTGTAAAAAACGACAATAAAGGTTCTTTTATAAGAAAATCAAGGGATTTTCAGAAAGAAGAAATATTAGGAATGATTGGAATCCTTATAATGGCTGGGACATTCAAGCAAAACAAAGATATTGTTTCTGAATTATTTTGCAAGGAAAATTTACCGATTTACCGTGCAACGTTAGCAAAACACCGATTCATTTTATTACTGAAATGCCTCCGATTTGACGACAGCACTACTCGTGACGAGCGAAAGAGAACTGACAAGTTTGCTGCTGTCCCTGAGTTATGGATAAAAGTCACTTCAAAATTTCACAATTATTTGAAACCTTCGGAATCAGTAGTGATAGACGAAGAATTGATTACATTTCATGGCAGATGTCCTTTTCGCATGTTAATACCAATTAAACCCGTAAAATACGGACTAGGAGCAAATATGCTTTGTGATTCCGAAAATTACTACTGCTTTCCAGCGGAACCGTATGCTGGAAAAGTACTAGATAGCGACAAAAATTACCGCGGTCCAGAAGTTGTAAAACGATTAGTAACACTTGCCAAACTAGAAAACTCAGGCCGAAATGTTACAATGGATCGGAAATTTACCTCTCTTTCTACAACTGAAGACCTATTGAAGAAAAAACTAACTGTAGTAGGTACTATGATGCGCAATAAAAGAGACGTGCCACAAAAGATGCGGGCTAAAGGTTTACAAGAAGCTGCTCCGGGGACTATTTGATTTGCGTTCGGGGATAAAGCAACGTTAGTTAGCTATGTCCCAAAACCAAAGAAGGTGATAATAGTTTTATTATCTGCACATAAAGGTATGGAGATGAGGGATGATAAACCGGAAATGATACTGTATTATAATTCTACGAAAGCAGGGGTTGATACTCACGATAAATGCGTTATAACTTACAGTTGCCGTCGAGGTACAAGGAGATGGCCAATGGCAGTATTTTTCAATTTAATTGATATAGCTGCATACAACGTGTTTGTTATTGTCAAAAAAGCCAAAAATAATTGGGCACGCGGGAATCCTGACCGCAAGCCTTGTCAGAAAATATTACTGAAAAATTTGGGAAAGGAACTGTGTCAGATAAACATGGCACAACGGTCCCAAAGTGCGGGACTGCAGAACATGTACATACGTGCCTTAGACATTTTTGGTTTTGAATCCAGTAGAATAAATGCTGTGTCAAGAGGGTTAGTAATTACTGACCAAGAGGAATTGCCACTCGTCATGCTGTACAAAATTTACCACCAAAGGAAGATGTTTCCTGTGTCTGAGGCAAGCTGATAGAAAAAACATGAAAGCGTGTAATCAGTGCGGCAAGTATGTGTGCCCTAGACATAAAAGCAAAGAAGAAAAAATAGTTTCCAGAATATGTACAAATTGTTAATTTATTAGTTGGTGTTTACATGCTGTGCCACAATTTAATACTATAATTATGTTTAGTCAGCAATAAATGTTTTGAAAACAAATTAACGAGCACTGTGTTAATTAATATTACCTTCTTTGAATAAAATAATCGAGAAGACACGCATATTTACCACAATAGCGCTGTGGTCAGTTACTGACCCTCCCGTTCCACATTCTACGGGTACATGAACAGGGTCCATACGGTATGGGACAACTGGGCGCCAGCTACAGGGCGCCGCCGACTAGGCGCCTGCCAACTGAGCGCCAAGCCAACTGGGCGCCAAGGCAACTGGGCGCCTGCCCAAATCCGCGCCAAGTTATACCCAGGCATAACGCAACAAAAATTTTACAATGAATTTTTACTGAATCCTCAGAAGGATATTATTATTTTGACAAACGCTAGAAGACATTCTGCTTACAACAAGCAATTTACAAATTTCTAAGAATTTCGTAATGGTGCCTCATAGTACAGGAGGTTAGGTTAGGTTAGGTTAGGTTAGGTTAGGTTAGGTTAGGTTAGGTTAGGTTAGGTTAGGTCAGGTTAGGAGCCTCGGTGGTCTAGCGCGGTAACGCGTTGCCACTCGAGGCCACAGCGAGTTGCAGTCGTTCCGCTGTGGTTTCGAATCTCAGTTGGGGCGACCGCATTTCGCATAGTTCAGTTTAGGGTGCATGCTGCATGAATGGTTAGTGTGGAAGGGACGCCCGCACCTCCCTGAAGTAATGCGAAAGCGGTTTCGAGTGGGGGGAAGGGGTTAGTATGTAGGAATTAATGAGGAAAAAAAAGGTTAGGTCAGGTTACAAAATTTTATTCGGGCAGTTGGCCACACTATTCGCACAATTAACTTTAAGTAAAGAATGTATATACAGGGTGTCCCAACACTCCTGGAACATAGAGCTACCACGTATTCTAGAGGTCAAAAGAAGTCGATTGGACCCAACTTTGTCATATACCAAAATGTACCGTTTGCCCGTGAGAGGAGTTCAAAGTTTACTTAAAAAATCACATTTTTGTATGCTGTTCAGAAACGTGTCAACCACTTTTAATGAAATTTGATACCTGGGCACTTCAAAGGAAGCCACTACTTTCAGTAACGAAAGAAACCCAATGAAAATTGGAGAAGGGTTAAAACCACCCCCACCCCCTGATAAATTTGTTCATAATTTTTTTAACGATGATGATACGATTCTATGTTTTTTTTAAGGTGAAGACTTATTCATAACTTCATTTTTTGACTCTTGTAAAAACTCCGTAAAACGTATAGTTTCGAAGAAAAAAAATGTTTACTCAAACACTGATAACCGATATTATTATTGCAGGTTTAATTGTATTACAAAATTTAGTCGGCCGTAGACACAAAAATAAAACTTTTTTACAACAAATGTTCAATGTGACCTCCACCTTCATTGATGCAGAGGTCAACACGACGTAAAAAATTGAAATCCACCCTTCTTAAAACATCGTCGTTTTCTCGTAGTGCGTTTACACCATTTTGAATTCTGTCCCACGGTTGTTCAGCATTATTAATTTGTACCTCGTATACTTTTGTTTTTAACGCTCCCCATATGAAGAAGTCACAAGGATTTAAATCTGGAGACCGCAGTGGCCATTGAATGGGTGCTTCTTGTCCCCTACCAATCCATCTACCAGCAAATTGTTCATTTAGGTATTCTCTTACGGCACGTGCAAAATGAGGTGGTGCACCGTCGTGCATGAAAAACATGTTTTGACGCAAATTAAGGGGCAAGTCTTCTAATAACTCTGGCAAAGTTTCTTGGAGAAAAAGAAGGTAACTAGCGCCATCCAGACGATCAGGCAATCGGAACGGTCCAAACAAAAAATTGTCGATAATTCCGACCCAGACATTAATTTTAAATTCTCGTTGATAATGTCTAGCTTTAACCGCATGTGGATTTTCATCTGCATAAATATGTTCATTGTGTAGGTTTGTCATGCCACGACGCGTAAAACAAGACTCATCAGTAAACAAGATATTAGTGTGGAATCCATCGTCGACTACTCTGCGCTCCCGAATAATTTCTGCAAAATTTAAACGTGATTCGTGGTCAAGTGGCAATAATTCTTGAACTGGGTGGATGTGAAAAGGACGAATTAATTGATCGGCAAGGATCCGACTTACAGTGCTTTTTGGAATCCCAGTTTCACGTTGCAATATTCTGGTACTGATCTCAGGATTGTTATCAATCCTTTAAGAACTGCTTCTTCCACAATGGGTATTCGGGCTTGTTGAGGTCTTCCAGTGTTAAATCTGGCTGGCTGCAAACTTCCTGTTTCTCGAAGAGGACATTCGATACGAACAAAAGTTTTGTGATTTGGAATTCTTCGATTTGGATATCTCTCGTGATACACGCGGACACTCTCGCGGCAGTTACCTTGACAGTATCCAAGAACTAATAACATGTCGGTCTGCTCATTGAAAGGGAAATCCATATTTGATAGCGGCAAAAATAACAGCAGCAACAACAACAACAATTAAAGCAGCAAAGATGGTTACAATAACAAAAAAGAATACAAAAGCAACAAACAGTGAACAATTATTGAAAAGTTTACTGTCAACAATCAACTGAGATGATTATGAATTTGTTTCCTATCAAAATTATCACCTTTGTTTTATTTTTGTGTCTACGGAAAACTAAATTTTGTAATACAATTAAACCTGTAATAATAATATCGGTTATCAGTGTTTGAGTAAACATTTTTTTTCTTCGAAACTACGAATTACGGAGTTTTTACAAGAGTCAAAAAATGAAGCTAATGAATAAGTCTTCACCTTGAAAAAAACATAGAATCGTATCATCATCCTTAAAAAAATTCTGAACAAATTTATCAGGGGGTGGGGGTGGTTTTAACCCTTCTCCAATTTTCTTTGGGTTTCCTTCCTTTGAAGTGCCCAGGTACCAAATTTCATTAAAATTGGTTAACACGTTTCTGAACAGCATACAAAAATGTGATTTTTTAAATAAACTTTGAACTCCTCTCACGGCAAACGGTACATTTTGGTATATGACAAAGTTGGGTCCAATCGACTTCTTTTGACCTCTAAAATGCGTGGTAGCTCTATGTCCCAGGAGTTTTGGGACACCCTGTATATAAAAATGGTATGCAATGGCCATATCGGCTGATATAAGCAGTGGCGTCCTTGTCAGTGTTATGGTTTATGAAGTGTTATATGTGTTTCCTCGAATGGTTGCGTGTTATCTACTTATTATTACATTTATGGTTTATGTCCCGTGAAGCGTCATATGTGTTTACCCAAATGGTTACGTATTATCTACTTGGTATTATATGTGGGTTACATGCATTGGGTCCTATTATGGTTGTTACACAAGATTGATGTGTCTATGTAAGTAGTTGTTGGAAACAGTAGCGTAGTGAATATAAGTAGCTATATGAGTAGATATTGTGTGTGGCATGATTAATCATTATCCCCCTAGAAATCATTCGGGAGATAGTCAGTCAGCACAGGTTACATCGAAAATGTGCCAACGTTCGAATTATTACTAATATTATGAACGTTATTAAGTTGAGGATGGTATTGACTGATATTTAGGCGGGGGTGTGGACACTAATGATACTTTCCCCTTCGCCCCTTCTTGCGACGTCACTGAATAACAGGGAGACTGGCTATGGACTAGTCCATAGCCTGGATCCCTCTGTAGGATTGGTGTACCAGCTGATATGTATAATTGTCGTAACTACTCTACGATTGCGACGGACTGCGGCCACAGCAGCTAGCCGGCAGATAAGCATCTGTATCCTGTTCGAGTCCCAATCCAGAGGCAGGGGGATGGAGGACTCCCAGTGAGTACAACTACCCAACATTTATTGACAGATCAGTAAGTCTATGATATATTATCTGTTGCATGTCACCTGGCTGTCGCCGCCAGTGCATTCTGATCGCATCCGCTGTTTGTTTACCCAGGAACTGCAGAGGTGCAACCGTATTTAAATTACAAATTCCGTACTTTTTATTAAGACCCCTCCCCGTGAGGACAATCCTAAAACAACTTCTAAAGGAATCACGTTAGAGTTGCTGCCAGTATATGTGGCCAATTATTTCTTTCCTCTCATTGCGCACAGTATTAATTCGCATCGATTTCGATTGACTAACATTATGTGCCTATGCTTAACTATTAACAAATGACAGCTAAAGTTACTACCTAGCGGTTTTCACCATTTTATGAAAAGGTTTAAAAAATAGCAAACCGTGCGAGATTTAAGTATACTTAAAATTATTAAAACGATAACAACTTAAGTAATGCTTTAAAACTAATACCACTTGCAACGGCGATGAATTGGGTGCTCAATTTGCTTATTCATTCAAGGAGTATTTTTAATGTAAGTATGCAAATTTGAAACTCTTCGAGTATAACCAATTTACGTTTAGCCCCGCAGAAGTTTAAACATGTTATTATGTTATTCGATAAAGTTTTGGAATAGAAGGCGAGGGCAACGTTCGACACGAACATTCAGTATGCTCTTTCCCTAAATATAAATGTTTATATTGCTTCTGAAAATGGCATGCAGGATGTCGAGATGTATACAGGGTACTTCACCGTGAGTGGCCTATTAGACGTTTTCGCGAAACTATAAGTAATATGAAACTGAAAATTTATGCACGGGGGGTTTTCCGGATTGATCTCTTTAACGAAAATAATGCCACTTACGTGACACTTCCGGTTACACCGGAAGTCGGTATCAACTTCGTTATTTTAAATAGCTTGCTATATATTTTATGCCGGAATCGAATTCTATTCATTATTTTAAGTTAATTTTCAATAGCATTCCCTATATCAAAAATTAATAGTTTTTGAGATATTTCGTTTTGAATGAAATCTCAGGCCAAAACTAACCCATAGTTAAAAATTAATAACCTCCGCTATGGTAAATTCCAGAAATCAATTTTTCTCCCATATGTTTATAAGAAATGGAGCTTATGTGAGCACCAACTACAAATGCGCCAAAATGTACAGGGTGTTCAGAAATGTGAGTCGAATTTTGACAACTGCGACCTCTATTAAGTCGCTTATTTTAAATGGAACATCCTGTATTTTATAATCTCATTCGATTCCGTTTTTGATTACCTTTCAACCAATGTAGGCATTCCCTATAGCTAGATTGTACGGTTTTTGAGTTATTTAAAGTTATTTAGAAAAAGGTCCAATTAAACTCAATATCGAGTATAGTGTGCCATGAAAAATAAACAAATGCTAGTCCTGTCATTAGAAAATTAAATAATTCCCTAATAGTGTCAACGTGTTGTTATAAATATGCAAAATAATTATTCTAATGCAGATTACTTAAACTTATTCTATCTACATGGAGAATGCAATAGAATTCTTAGTAGAACGTGCAGAAGGTTCAACGAATTAAATTCAAATCTGCCACCTATGTATGTGTGAAAAGAAATTCAGAAAAATTGAGGAAAATTTTCTAGAGTTTGGCACTTTTAAAGCCACAAAAATAAATCCCAGACCATGGAGAACAAACATATTTTTTTTATCATTTAATATTTCCATTTCCAACGATCACCCAGAAGATGGTGATCTAAAATTAACTAAGGACAAAAGAAAAATACATGAACTGTTACTTTTTCTGGCACAAAAGTACAGCTATTGAAAGCAGCATAAAAATACAGTGTGAAATTTGAATGAATTTTAATATGTAACAAATTTAACAAAAACAATACA
>JABXWE010025651.1:0-41639 GCA_014611495.1 Limonius californicus
TTTTTTAGGGGCAACCTCGTGCAGCGTAAAACCAATTGTAGTGTCCAGCCATTCTTTATTCTTCGTTATAAATCTAGATTCCATCCGGTCTGCTTGAATCCACTTGTTCTTGAATCGAAATGTGAAGTGCGAAATTCTGCGATAAAGTTGACTCAACTGGCACGGGGGACAACCGGTGCGGTTTACAAGATGTTCCTTTAAAAAATCAAATCTGTCCTCCAACTTTTTACACCCCGAGCTCTTCATTATGTTGAATAGCTCCAATCTACTTATAAACAAGTCATTTGAAGCCGAACCTATGTCAAAAAACATAGTAATACAAACTTTATGAATATACCAATAAAAAAATTATTTGTAAAGCGATTGAAAAAATCGAAATAAAATTATAATGTGTACACATTTAAACTTTAGTATGAAACTACAATAGTTCTGCTATAATAATACGTAAAAATCTTAGTGTGGACACATGTGGAAATAAACTATTACCTTAGTGATATAAAAACATATTAAAATTTTCTCGCATGGATGATTTACAAAAATTATAGCAGATTTATCACATAAACAATAGAAATAAAATAAATGAAAATATATAGTACATACCTGAAGGTACCGGATCCATGTCGAAAGAAACTTTAGCGCGTGTCGTCGTCAAAAAATTAAATATGCTAGCTAATTTTGCACGTTAACACAGTGACGTATGCCAGTAACGAAGCGTTGACATACTGCGCCGGAAACGGGGAAAAAAAATGTTTGGCGGAGTTGTATCGTCGGGGAAACCACGCGCTGTTGTGTGACGAATCGAAATAATAACATTCTATAGTTCCGTCTCTTATTTCATTATTCCACAGAACACACACAAGAAGAAGCGACACCACGTGGAAATAATTCTGACCACTTATAAGCCTGAAGCGCCTCTATGAACTATGGAATGAACTATTTGTACGTAGCGGCAAATTTGAATTCAACTGTAGTTTGGTATTTGTTTATATTCTTTTTTAATAGGCAAAGAAAGAAAAATTTAGAAAAAAAATCTATTTACAAAAGAAATATACAACTTAACCTACGAAAAACACAATAAATTGACTTACATCTAAACTAAAACTTCTTAAAAATACTACCGTACCTATTTAAATAATTATCAATAGCAGAAATAGAGTTACTTCCATTGATGATGGTAAATGTTCTGGGTTTATGAGTCTTCGTGTCCGGAATTTGAACTACAAGTACGCTACCCCTGTCTTCTACATCATCGACTGACATGGCCACCAGTTCACCAATTCTACATCCTCCAAAAATTCCCACGATAAAAATTACTTTTTGCAATAAATATTCATCATCAGAAGCATTATCTAAGAACCTCTCCATTTCTTCGAGTGTGAACACTTTGGATTTCTTTGGCCTGTGCCATACAGACTGTTGTTTTAGGAAAGCTGACATTTGATGAAATCTGTAACAATGAATAGTTTAAACTTCATAAATAATAATCATTGCGATATCACAAACCTGCTTATATCAATATTTTCCTTCACAGATATCATTTTCTTCAGTTGGGAATAATATGACCACAGTGATGAAGATTTAGCATTTTTAGACCGTTCCGAAATATAAGCCGAAATAATTTTTTCGTTTACTCCTGTTGCATGTTTTCTCTTCCTCCACTCACAGAAATTCGTATACTCTTTTTCATATGAATGCTTGGATTTTGCTGGCACCACTTTATTCATAGCTTCCAAAGCTTCGTCCAAGACTGCTGAGGGTACAATAACTTCGTTTTCGTCTTGAACTTCTAAAATTCCAGACATTTTTGTCTCGCAAACACACAAAATCCGAAAGCGTCACAACTTTAGAACAATGTAAACAACTGCAGACGACAGAACACACTACAACTTTAAATTTAAACTTCGGGAACATTCGCGAGGCAACGCCGGAAATTATCGGAAATTTACTGACAACAGCGCCCTCTAGGAACTATGGACATGTATTAAGTAACTGGTTCAAATAGCTCCATTTGACTGTCATAGGCCTGCATTATTCTATTAAATTCCAGATTTTACGCAGGGATGCCCCACCGTCGATTTTAGACGATAATCGCTTTCAGATAGAAACAGTTAATGTGTTACTCGATACATTATCAAGAGCTTTGGATGACAGAGGGAAAGTGTATGATGACATGGGCAAGAAATTTAAGTTTTTATTCGACTTGGGTAATAAAACCAAGGATGATTGTGACGAAAACAGTATGAACCTTGTCATCAGTTAATATTGATAGGAGATTAAAAACGGATTGCGTAGGTTTTAAGACCACTACCTGATTGAATTAGGTAGATATATTGAATTGAACAAAGAAAGAGCGTCAAAAGAAAAGGATCTTAAAAACAGAGAAGAAATGCTGAACACGCTTTCATGTTCACAAATGTTACATGAAATATATAACAATGATTTGATAGATATTTTCCCAAATTTATACACTATATTAAAAATATATTTAACGTTAACAATAACAAGCTGCGAAGCGGAACGAGCGTTTTCGAAATTAACAATTATAAGAAATAAATATAGGACCACAATGATGGAAATCAGATTGAATTGCTTGTTGATTTTATCATTTACAAGCGACATTACCAAATCATTGACTTATGATGAGGCAATAAAAGCGTATGCCCAATGCAAATCTCAAAAAGCTTCGTTTAACATATAAGTGTTAAGTGTATGTATGAATTTTGTTTTTTACTTATTATTATTTGTATATTATATCACCTTCTCTTTTATTTATTTGAATAATAAAAAATATAAACTCTTATTGTTCTTAACCTGGCCTAACCCTAAAAATGTATATCTTATATAATGGGACGGGGCCCAAAGAGTTTAATAGCCCAGGGCCCCCCGCAGCAGGTTAGTCCGCCACTGCCGATGCCACTACGATGTGTGACACGTTAAAAATCACTACTGGAGTTGGAATTACCCCAGATAGGCAAAATTCTAAGTTAGGGTGTGCAATGGGCCAAATGTGTCCTAAATGCATAGAGATGCTTGGAAAACCGCGTCCTAGATCTCGCTCTTTCAAAGCAAGCAAGCAGTACAGGTGCAAATTACGTTGACATCTGTGAGAAAACTGTCAAAATACTCATGTGACTGTATATAAAGTGGAATTCTAACAAGATTTGATAATATTAGGTTAGTGCGTAAGTTCGCAGAGCTTTCATTTATTTATTTTACATGAACGCACGACAAAGCAAACGAGCGGCAGCAACAAAGAACGCGAGCGAGATAAGAGAGAAAGTGCGTGGAGTGTCGGCAGGCGGGGTAAACATATTCTTCTCTGCCCTCTGTGGTCGTTGATAAACACTTAAAAAAAACTCGTTTGCGCATCGATGCGACGCCGACTTTGTACAAAATTCTGTAGGCTTTAGAACATGAACTACAGAATTTTGAACAAAATTTTGCTGTACGACATGGCACAGAATTATGTAAAAATACTTAGAACAAAAATTCTGTGCAGTGTTATACATGCCTTATGTATTTACCAAACAAAAAAAAATTACCTGCTCCAAGGATTTTATGTATGTACCTACCAGCTAGATAAGAACAATGACACATGCAAATTACACTATTAAAGACTATTATATTCAAGTTCATGGTTTATTGTTTCCTATTTGTCATACATTCCTTTATATCACTGCGCTAGAACATAACTGCGTGATTGATAAATTACAAACTTCTTTTAATGCTATTTTTTGTCAACTTAGGCATAATGGTGTTGTGGTACAGAAAATACGTCAAAAATAGCCTTTAACAACCAAAACACTTGAAGAGTACGTATAGCAAATACCTATGTTTTATTCTCTTTATTAATATAAATTGGGACAAAGATGGTATAGTACATAATGACAGGTTTTCGAGCTTTTTGATGATTTTTAAACTTATCGAAGTAGCTCTGCTACAAAATCAAATTTTAAGCTGTACACAGCAAACATTTGTGTTTTCAGTTTAAATCAATTCAAATTCCGTTACCAAAGTCTCTTTATTGTTTCTACATGCAACTGTTTTAAGACAAATACAATGTAAATAAAAGCCAGCGTATTAGAATAAATATTTCAACCCCCACCAGTACCAGTGAGTTTAAAGTGTGATTTTCGGCCATGAAGTTACTTGATTTTGTAGTAAATGCACCTCTTACGTTTTTATTGTTATCATTACTATTAAACAGTGACAGCAACTGCAAAGTACCAGTGATATAAGAATAACGACAATTAGTTTTTCTTTCAATAAGAGTAAGCTGTTTATGTTAAAATAAGTTAACGAATTGATGGTGGTGTGAAAAATGTATATATGAGAGAGAAAGAGGGAGAGAGAGAGTAAAAGCGTTTGACTAACACCGCTCACGGATACCTTGCAGTATGAAGCTAAGAGTTCTATGTAATAATTATGTACGTTACATACAACTTTATACACACACATTATAATGGTATTATTAATTATTACGCTAACCTAATTTTAGCTATTTGCATCATTAAAATAACTACACTAGCCAAGTACACTGGATAAATAATTTTAAAAACAACATACTTAAATATATATATATATATATGATTGAGACGATTATTTAGAAATATAAAAGTGTAATGAAGTATAATATCAATAAAATTTAAATAAAAACACGTACATTTCGACTATACAGCGGCTTCCATCTCCAACAGCTTCCGTCCTGCGGAGACTTCCACCCATCGCAGTTCGCCCACGACGCTTAACGTATTTTAAAATATTTACAATCTCAGTACGTCTCCCACTGGCTTTACTGCCAATGAAACCGTGCTTACCATTGAAGCAAACAAGTGTGGTTTAAATCTAAAAAACGTAGAAACAAAAAAAGAATTATAAAATATTTACAATAAAAAAAGAGTGAAGATTTACTTGTTAAAATAAAATAAATGAATACCTAAAATGGTTTTTTCTAATTATAACGGAATGTACAATGGCTGTTTTAGCTAACGGAGAATTTGCACTCAAATAAGATGCAAGAAATGGTAGATCATCTACAATTTTGTTTATGTAAAACATATTTTAGGGGCAACCCTGTATATTGGATCAGCCCGTATACAAGGTGGTTCAGACTTGTCCTCACTGATATTTCTGGCAACATATTTGTACTAGGAAGATTTATAATTTTTTATTTCAATTGGTGTTTGTATATATGTATGTATACAGGGTGTTTTATAACTAGTGTAAAAAACTTTTCCATTTGGTAGTAAGAAATGTGAAATAAACATAGGTGAAATTATGATTAATTAATTATTTCGTAATTACAAAACTACATGAGATGAAAGTTTTAGTGGCATAATTAATTCTTAACATTAATGTCAAGTAGCTTTTATTTATTTAAACTGAAATCCTAGCCTTTAAGAAAACAAAATGAAATGAATTATTATAACTATTTACAACCGTTTACAAAATTGTGTGAATTTTATTGAGATTGTTTCTTTGTAAAATACTGAATACGCTGATTTTGTTTGCGTTGACGGATTTCAATGGAAATGTTATCTCAGTGCGTCCAGAGAATACCAACCGAGATATCTGATTCAACATCAACCTTCTGATAGAAAAAAAAAACTTTGAGAGACTGCAATCTTTATTATCCTGGTAAGGAAGAGCCTGTCATGTGGCCTCCAAGATTTTCAGATTTACCACTCCTGGGATTTTTAAAATAGCTGATATGCAGTATTGAAATACATACCGATGGACAATTGCTTGACAGCATCATCTATGGGTCATTTGGAATTCACTACCAATATGTTTCAAATGTATGATTGGTAGGTGTCAAGCTCAAGAAGCACATTCTAAGCACTTATTATAAGAAATAAATGTTTTATTTTGTTTTTTACGTATTATGTTTTGTTCTGTTAAACGGCCATATTGTGAATAAATTAGGCCCTTAAAAACTTCGATCTCCTATAGTTCGTTATTACTTAGTGTAGGATTCATGTTCAGTTAAAATTTTTTTACTTAAAATGGCCTCTACAGCCGTAGAACAAAGTTTTTTTTAACACTAGTTGTGGAACACCCTGTGTATATAAGTGTAACTTTGCCAGGGAAACAATTTTCTACAATTTAATGTAACAAGTGGATCTTGTCAACGTTTGCCTATTTGTTGTTACTTATTGTCCTAACTCTGATTATCTTAGAAAAGGATCGGGACATCAGCGTTTCTGTTGGGAAAATGACAGTAAAACCGCAATTCTACAGATTAATTGGGCGTAAGGGGTGTCCATTAATGCTAAACGCATTGAAAAATATTTAATAGCCACATTTCAGAAACACTCTGTGTACAACCTGAGCACAAGATAGCTCGAGACACCCCAAGACCGAAATAAAGCAAGTTTACCCAAAACAAGTGCCGTATGAAATATGCACGGTACAGCATAAAAGATTTCTAAATTTTTATTTATGTTATACGGAGATGAGATCTATTAAAATCGTGGTTTTACTGTAATTAAATATTTATGTTCATTAAATATTTGACATAAATACAATTAAATATTAATGCAGAACTGGCAAAGCACAATTGTTGTTGTTCATTGTTTCTATTAAGATGATAGTTTTATTCGGCTACTGTTACATGTATTTTTAAGATTTTTTTGACAGAGCTTATTAGTCTCTTTCAAAGCATGTAATCAAATGTTCTTTATTAATGTTAATTTTGAAAGTACATGCGACTATTATAATATAAATTGGCCATTCCATTATTTATCACATTAAACAGGTCTAATGAACAATTGGTTGTCGTTGCTGTTCCAATAATTTGAAAATCACCATGATCTCACCGTTTCCATTAGGAAGATGACATTACCGTTTTCAAATCTGTAGATTTCCAGACCATTTGTTACACATTGTTTAATTAAATTTTAACAAATTTGCAATCAAATATTGAAGTACAAGTTAGCCATGGCACAAATTATGACACCCAGTAGATCTAGTAAACACTCCCCATCGGTTGTTACTTATCATTATAAATCACCATGTTTTGTTTTATTAGGAATGACAATTTAAATTTTTTAACTACCATTATATGTATTTTTGTAGCTATTTTGACAGAGCTTGTTATTATTTTTAGAACCATATTATTAAATGTTCAGGTTCATTACCAATGTTAACTGCAATTAAATATTAAAGTACAAGTTGACCATGGAAACAACTTTCTGCTATTATAACGTCTAGGAAATATAATAAACAATTGCCCATCTGTTGTAATGTGAAATGCTCATTCCAATATAGATTATTTTTATAAATAAAGAAGATGAAAATTACTTTTTTATCATTTTCTTCAAAAGCTTGTACAGGTTGTCATATGTAAAGTTTTATTTGAGTGCTGTTGCGCAGTGGCATATTTCTGTTATCTGCAGCGGAGCTCATTTACTTACTAAACGTTGAACACTACAGATAGGGTACACTCTGAGAAAAAGTAAGCGTTACTTGCGTTAGCAAATGGGTCCAAACTGTCATCCTCTAGTCATAAAATTGGTAGTTTGTAGGATTTATTATAATAAACACATCTTTGTAGCTTTATGCAGGCCGTAGGGTGAAGGATGCACGGCAGGCAGGCATTCGGTAAAGAACCTTTGACTTAAGTCAACCCAGTGAATTTTAAGTAGTAAGCTGTCTCGTTATAATTAAATTACTTTTTTGTAAAGTTTGATTCTGTTTTATTAATTTACCTGTTTACACTTGTGTTGTGAGTATGGAGTTTCAATCAAAAATAAGAAACAACCGGCCAAAGTAAGGAAATTGTGGCGAACGTTTTAAGATTCATGCAAGAAGAATTTGAAGCATTTGATGCAGGGCGACAACCAATCATAGATATGAAAAAAGTTCAAGAGCGAGTAGCGAAGGCGATTGGCGTTAATATTCGTGCAGTACAAAATTTCGGTTAAAAGCAAACGTGTAAAAAACGGAGAAGCAGCAGTATTTACGTCACCGTCCAAGAAGAAACGCCAAATTGGTACGAAGACAAATTTGGACGACGCCGACAAAAGCGTATTGCGCCGGTTGATATTAGATTATCATATTACACATAAAATGGTTCATACGTTTCGAAGAATTCCTAATTCGTTCGTGGAGGCCGTTGATTACGGGGCACTTATGAAGGAAATGCAGGCGACTGGTTTTCGTTGGCGAAAAACAAAGACAAACAGGAAACTTCTAATGGAAAAAAACGATATCACACATACGCGGCTAAATTTCACGAAGCATATCGGTCTATAATTTACATGGACGAAACCTACATTCACTCATCACATACCCAGGAAAAAAATTGGAGTGATAACAGCACACAAGGGTTAAGAATGCCAGTGCCAAAGGGCAACCGATTAATAATAACGCACGAGGGGGGTCAAAGCGTTTTTAAAATTTAGGTCGGTCATTAAAACGGGGGATTACCATAAAGAAATGAATTTTGCTAATTATAAAAAGTTTCTACAAGAGAAACTAATACCAAATCTGCAGCCTAAAAATGTACTTGTTATTGATAACGCACCGTACCATCACGCACAAATTGATAAGTATCCACTACAGTCACCAGGCAGCAAGATATGCAAAACAGGCTTCGACAAAAAGGAATTTCATTTATAGACGACATGCTCAAGCCGGATTTGTATAATTGAATTAAGCGCACAAACCTCGCTACAAATCATACAAGATAGACAGGTTGCTTCAACCAAAAGGCCATGATGGTTTGCGACTGCCCCCGTATCATCCACATTTAAATCCCATAGAGCTCATCTCTCAAAAAATACGTCGTCCAACGGAACGTTAATTTTAATAAAAAAAAAGTTGGAAATACTGTGAGACGAGTTTTTTGCAGGGTTTTCAAATGATGACTGGAAATCGCGCTGTGAACACGCGAAAACAATTGATAAAATATTTACGGACATGGAAAAGGCTTTAGATTTAGTTATAGATAATATAATAATAAATTTGGGTGAAAACGACAGTGACAATAAGCATTTTAGCGATTATTCCACTTCCGATTCATCAAAATCCGAAAATTTATAGATAGTTTTATGCATGTAAGTAAATTTTAATAAACTTAATTGCTATGTAATAAATTCTGTAAATATGTTTGTTTATGTTTACTTAAAGCTGACAACATCGATGTTTTGATTCGGCTGCTTAACAAAAATTATCCCAACTAAAATAAGCTCTGTGCGAGCCCGTTCGTTTACTAACACGAGTGTACTTCGACGAAGTGGAGAACCGAGAGAAAGTGCATCTCCTTTGCCCCGAATGCATTCTTGCTTCCTGTTCTGCACATCTCAAGTGAAACTTCTCATAAGACAACCTGTAATTAATACACCTGTTCCACAATATATTTTTATGAGAGAGACAACTAAACATTAAAGTAAAAGTTAGCCACAGAAACATACTCCAAGTAGGGTTAGTCCGCTACTGTGTATCTACTGCTATTAATTTAGTTTTTAAGCCTCTTTGATACAATTATAAGCTGTTTTCATATACAACTAATACTACATTATTTGATCGCATTGATTTCGAAATGGAACTGAAGATTGATCATGAACTTTAACATTACTTTCTTAATCTAAAAGTGTAGATTAAGAAGATTATTTTCAAAAAACAATCAAATTATCAGCGCAGAGAGTGACGTCTGAACCAGTCTGTATATTTAAAAAATTAGATATTTCTATTCTGATTTGCAATTTCAATAAACACATATTTTCAGAAAAGTTACCAGTTTTAAAGTAAACACGGATTTCATGACCACTCTGAGAATCGTAAAGTGCGAACATTTTTGATCTGAAAATCAGTGAATGTAGTGAGAATGCAAGTATTCGAGTCTACAAGAGAAAACACACAATTAATAAATAAACACGTATCATTTGTTGTTAAATATAAATATCAGTAATGACTTAACAGCTACTACAACCTAAGTCTAACGGTCCGTTAACCTGCTGTTTCAAGTTTATAATTGCTATTTAATATATGTACACCAATTTATTTTAACTAGTCACTATTTCTTAACACTTTAGCTCTAATAATAGTTGCAGGAAAATGTACATAGGTCTTAAAAATACGAAAGTATCGAAAAGTACTTAAAAAATCAGCATAACCCGCCTCTGCATCAGAGTTTTCAGTTATACTTTATGAGGAGCAGCAAGACTGAAATACCTCTTATAATAAGCCTTTCTTATTTTATAATCGAGTTCAAAGTTTTATTTTCAATATTAGTTAGCTGTATGAGGGAAAGGGAGGGAAGGCATTGCGTAAACAACTTAGCACGACTTTTTATGGAAAAACCTTTTAGCATAAAAACAATACTTACTGAAGTTTATTTATCAACCTCCAAGGAAAACCTTGGAAGCATTTGGTGATGTAGGTGTAGAAAATATATTATACAGTAAAATAACTTTCAAAGAATTGCATAACCACATTATATAAATTATAGAATTATCAGTAAGTGAGAGTGAAACGTAACACAGCCATGAATAATTTTTGTGCATTGGCTTGATTGAAAAACTGTACAATTTTTTCTGTTTGTAGATATTACTATAAATAAAAATGTAAAGTTTTATTAAAATCCAATAAATGAAGTTCACAACACCAACTAACACAATTTGGAAATTTCTGCTCCGACAGGCAACTATTTACAAGAGACAGACGCTTCAAGGCAGTACAAACATCTATTTATGTACACTTAACCTACAAGTATTACTGAGAAGAATGAGGAGTGCAGAGAGTCCTCTTTATATCGACCTTGCTAAGGTTTCCTTAGACACACCTAGACGATGATGTTTTCTCCAGCAGTCCTCGATACTCGATCCATCTTCAAACAAAGACTTTAGCAAGTCCATCTGCCCCTGCACTTGCAATGTAAGGTCTTGTAGGATGGAAAGCTACATCTAGGATGCTCTCATCAAACTTCTTTCGGTGTGCTGTTATTTCTTGCACGCACGTTTTGTTATCCAAGTGCCACAGCCGAATCGAACAGTCATGTGAACCTAAAGTTAGCGTTTTAAAAAACAGTTCTTTGTTTTTAGTTCTACTAATAAACAGCTAATTTCTCCGCGTTAATATGTTAAAAACTCAATTTTTATTAATAAAAGCTAGGAATATTCCTCGTGTTGGTAATAAATAAATCTTTAAAATGGCAAATTGAATTACTACCAATAGATTATAAAGCAAATGGAGTAATTTTTGGTACTGGTCAAGAATATGGGTCCCAAACCATGTTCTAATTTATGTTTTAATTAGATAATGTAAACATTTGCTAACCTAACCTAACCTAACCTAATCTAATCTAATCTAACCTAACCTAACCTAACCTAATCTAACCTAACCTAACCTAACCTGGAACCGGTCAAGGTTAGGTTAGGTTAGCAAATGTTTACATTATCTAATTAGAACATAAATTAGAACATGGTTTGGGACCCATATTCATTCTTGACCAGTGCCGAAATTAATCACCTCATTCAGTGGGCATACGAAACTTTGGGTGTAGAAGAAATAAACACAATCGTATGTACCTGACAATAAATACAATCCATTCGGATCCACCGCCAAGCTGGTAACAGCATCCAAGTGTGCCACCATGGAGTGCACCATCTTCCCAGTGTTATTGTCCCAGAAACGAATGTGTCGATCTTCATGGGCCGTGATTGTTAGAGATAGTGTGGGATGGCAAACCACCCTATTAATTTGTTTGTTGTTAACACCAGAATCCAATCGCACAAGTGGCTTGGCCGTTTCAGTGTCAAAAATAACACAGTGTGAACTGTTGTATGCTGCCACAATGCGATTGCCCTCGTCTCTTACAAAGTCAACACTCGATGGGCTTCCGTCTTGCTCGGATGTGAAGGTATTGAGCAATGGCATCTAGCACACAAAATAAAGTAGTTAATAAAATGCATCGATTCCTATACGACTATTAGTCTAACCTTGGAATGAGGCGCCCATAATTTTACAGTTCCATCAGCAGAACATGAAAGTAACTGCTGCTGACTCTGGAGTTCTGCTAATCCCCACACAGCATCTGTATGTCCATGAAGGGTTGCACTAAGAACATCCGGTTCAAACAAGTCGTACGGATCAATGTTGGAATTGGGTACATTCCAACAATGGATTTTGCCATCCAATCCTCCTGAATA
Source organism: Limonius californicus (assembly GCA_014611495.1). NCBI lineage: Eukaryota > Metazoa > Arthropoda > Insecta > Coleoptera > Elateridae > Limonius > Limonius californicus. The sequence continues at coordinate 12,153 of JABXWE010025651.1, forward strand.
GCAATGCTCGCCTGTCCCGGATATGGCCAGGCACAACACTGGGCCATTGTGACTCCTAAAACACATCCCATTACCTTCTGCCAACAGCATAAGTATAATATTTTTGAGGAAACAAGTAATACAATCAGATGATCAGTAATCTGTTTTATCAATACTTGAAATTGAAAAAATGAATAATGCAATTACTAAATAATACTCCCAGGCAAATTAACTTCTTATTTTTAAAATTAAACTACAGTATGTTACCATAAAAGAAAATACCTGCGATTGGTGCATTAATGGGTTAGATTTTGTCAACAGAATTGAAGTAGAAACGCGTTCGTGACTTAAATATTAGAGAGTGACACGTACAAGTTGCAGGAATACCTAAATACAATTAAATAATATATCATGCCAACAACAAATAAGGGAATTAAAAGAAAAGGCAATGGAAGAACTGATTAATGAAGTGAAGAAAAACCTACATAGAGATATGTAACTAGAGCTAAAAAAAGTATGTTGATATTGGATATTCACAGGACGAAATTAAACAGATCGTTAGACGCGAAAACGGTAATAAAATGGCAACATGGAACAAGGAAAACCCAGTAATTTATACATACAAACAAAAGAATAAACAAAAACCGCAGTTTATAATAATTGGATAATGGAAAGTGAGAACTTTGTATCAAATGGGAAAATTAAAACAAGTTATAAGAGAAATGAAGGGCAATAAATTAGATATTCTAGGTGTAAGCAAGACTAGATGGAAGGATTGCGGGGAAATAAAGACAAGTGATTGATATTATTTTATATATTCCAGAGTAAAGGGTGAAGAACAGAGCCATCAATATGGTGTGGAAATAATATTAAGTAATAAATTTTAATGGAATGTTGGGTGTTGAAGCCACGAGCCCAGGCAATGAAAACAAGGGAAATAATGAAAACACCACAAGAGAAAATCCTGAAGTAGGAGATATAATAAATTGCCCCACTAAAGAAGAGATTTGAAAGGAAATAAAAAGAACCCGTAACGGTAAAGTAACAGGGGAAGACAAAATAGCAGCAGAGCTTCTGAAATGTGGAGGGGAAACAATCCAAACGCAAGTATATAAACTTATCCAAGAAACATGGACACAGAACAAACTGCCGCTCAAATGGGATCAGTGGATAATAACTCCAATCCATAAAAAGGGAGACAGAGAAGAATGCAGAAACTATAAACCAACAACGATTCTTAATACCACATATAAAATCCTAGCAAACTGAAAGTCTATGCTGAAAAAATACTAGAGGGCTATCAAAATGACTTCAAACCAGGGAAATCAACTTTTAACTGGAATACACACTATAGAGCAAATTTACGAAAAATCCAAAGAATATAACAAGGAACTACACGTAATTTTTACAGATTTTCGAAACGCGTTCGACTCAATAAACAGAACTAAAGCGCTACAAGAATTAAAAATGTTGCGAGTCCCAGTGAAACTTGTTAAAATTCTGGAAACGACATTAAAAAATATTAAATGCAAATTTATAATTAATAAGACCAATTCAGCCAAAAATATCACAAATCTTTATTCTTTAGTAATTCATTTTGTATAAAATGAAACCATTTTTATTTTTGGCTGAATTGGTCTTATTAATTATAAATTGATAATTTTAACAGCCGTGATACTTAAAACTTATATTTTAAAATTAAAGGCAAAGTAAGATTCCAAAGATTAGTATCAGACGAATTTAGCATTAAAAAAGGAGTAAAGCAAGGAAACCCAAGGAAACCCAATCTCCCCAACACTGTTTAACCTAGTCCTTGAATCCATTTTAAGAAAAACAAACCTAAATAGGAAGAATATAATAGAAAATGGAATGCAAACAATAGCCTACGCCAACGATCTAGCAACTATTGAAAACTCAAAAAATACTTAATAAGAGCAGTTGAGAAACTAGACATAGAGGCACAAAAGTTCGGGTTGCAAATAAACGAAGGCAAAACAAAATATATGAGAGTTACAAGGGACAAACAAAAAGCTGTAAATCCTATAAAAATAAAAAACTACAAGTTTGAAGAGGTTTTACATTTCAACTATTAAGGAGCAATGATAGGACAAACGGGAAAAAATAGAATAAAAGAAAGAATCCTAAAAGGATACCAAATCTTTGGCATCAATAGAAAACTACTGAAGTCCAAACCAATCAGCAAAAGAACAAAAATTCAAATATACAAGACCTTGATCAGACCAGTTATCTCTTACGTGCTGGAAGCAACAACCATAAATAAAAAAGAAGAAAAAGACTTAAAAATACTGGAAAGGAAGATAATGAGAACAATACTGGAATCAGTCCTCACAAGAGATGGACAAAAGAGAGTACAGAAAAATGTAGAAATAGAAAAACAATTAGATGGAGAAAATATGTCTAAGACATATAAAAGCAAGAAGACAGAAATGGGTGGGTCATATTATGAGAAGAAAAGCAACAGAAATAACAAACTGGACCCCCCCCAAGGCCAAGAGCAAGAGGAAGACCAAGAAGTAAAGAGCGTTTCGCTAGCCATAATCCCCCGGGATTGAACGGCTCTGATGATGATGACAGGGTGAAGAACAGAGAACAGCCAATAGAAAAGGTAAAATAGTTTTACATACTTGGGCAACGTAATTTCAGAAGATGGATCATTACCAGATATAGAACAGCGCATAAATAAAGCAGGAGTTTTTGCAAGAATGAGTACGGTGTGGCATACTACAAATATATGTGAGCGCACAAAAGTTAGCATTTTTAATAGCACAGTAAAAACAGTACTGTTACATGGAACTGAAACGTGGTGTGCTACAGACAAAATTAAACACAAATTACAATCCTTTATTAATAGATGTCTTAGACACATTACAAGGTGCTGGTGGTCAAATATAATATCAAACGTAGAACTTTGGAAAAGAACTAAACAACAAGATATAAACAACAAAATACGCAGGAGGAAGCATGGGTGGATAAGCCATACCTTAAAAAAAACTAGAGACACCCGAAGTCGAGCCATATTAGAGTGGAACCCACAAGGAAAAAGGAAGAGAAGACGACCCTATACCACATGGAGAAAAATGGAATGTAATAAAGCAATAAAAGTATCTCATAGTTGAAGCCAATAACCGAAAACAGACAGCAATGGAAAGAATTTATTAACACCCTATGTCCCTTAGGGGAATAATAGGACCTATTATTACTTTTATTATTATGTCACCACAAAGCCTATACATTTTTGTAAATATTAATGAAATCCAATTACATTTACAGCAAAACTATTATTATTATTATTATTACAGTACAGGTATTACTTACAGGAATTTATATTTCACCTGCAAAGCTTTGACAGATTGTGTTATTTACATCTGTTATATTTTCCTCTCTTCCCTACCGTTCCTTTACTATTAGTTTTCAGAACTAAACCATTTCACATTTATGTACAAAACTGTTTACACTATGAAGAATCCCCTACACAGACAATCAAAACAACTGACAGTCAAAACAACTGACAATTAAAACAACTGACAGTCAAAACAACTCATCTCTAATAAGTTAGTTTACAGAAGAATGTGAAAGGGAGAACACCCTTATTTCCTTAAATGCTGTAAGTTGGGTAAATATCAATATTAAATATTTAGTATGCCATAAACTATTGTTGGTTTGTGTCTTGCAGAAAGTTAAAATGTACTGGATTTAAAGGCGAAACTGTTAGCAGTATATCAGAAATTGTGAAAACCAATCAAATTTTAAGTAGCCCCATGAGAAGAGGTCAAAGAAGTACTGGATGCAATGGGATGCAATTGAAGCCGAAGCCCTTTTAATGCAAATATAAGACATGGAATATATAACAACAGTAAGAAAAAATATTGAGTTAAGTAGGTTTATGAAGATTTACAATTGTATCCTTACAGAACAGTAGATAAATAAACTACTATATTACCATTTCTTAAAGAAATATACACACCCACAGAAAAAACGGATTATTGATTTTACTGTAAAGGGTGCCTATATTGTGTAAATATCAAGTCACTACTGAGGGGTGGGAATATTATATGATGAGTCAAGAAACAAAAACTTTAATTATCTGTCACCAGTTTTATAGCGTTGCTAAAATACTGATGCTTATTATTGTGCAAGCTGTATTTTTTGTTTACACTTTATGTAGCAATATTGCAATTGTTTCTGTGGATCTGTTCTCAGTTGGGTTAGTGTACTGTGTTTTACTTAATTCTGCGTCAAAAATTCCAATAAGCATTGAAGATGTCGCCAGGGTTGTAGCTCTAGTGGAAGACGGGCGCAGCATTTGATATGCTGCAAGAGCTATTCATGTACCCTACACAACGGTTCATTGAGCTGTCCTTTGGTTTCAAGAAACCCAAAACTACACAAGAAGACCCGGATCAGGACGACCAAGAGTAACAACGGCCCCTGATGATAGATTTTCAGTGAATATGGTCTTAAGAGATCGTCATTTAACAGCTCCTATGACAAGAAATCGGTTGGCGGAGGTGCGAGGGAATAATGTAAGCGCGCGAACGGTAAGAAGACGCTTCAAGGAAGTTGGATTAGGGTCTTTCAGACCAGCAACAGGCCCAGAATTGCTCGCTCAACATCGAATTGCTCGGTTACAGTTTGCAAGACAACACGTAGATTGGACAGAGCAGCAAGGGGGCAATGTTCTATTCTCAGACGAGTCCGGAGTCACTGTACAGTCCCCAGATGGTCGAGGGAAAGTGTGGACAAGGCCAGGAGAACGCTACTTCGAATGTACATTTTCTCTAAGGACACTGTTTCACAAAGACTCGATAATGGTCTGAGCTGGCATATCTTTTAACGCCCGCACAGAGCTAGTTTTCATTGAAAATGGATCTTTGAACGCACACAGGTACATTGAAGAGATTATTGGAGATGGGTTCGTATTTATGGACGATAATGCCCGGCCACATGCGATGCGTATCGTTTCAGAATATTTTGAGCAAGTGCAAAAACATCGTATAATTTGGCCAGCGCACAGCCCCGACTTAAACCCTATAGAGCATATCTGGGATATGTTGAAAAAACGCATTAGGAGTCGTGCAGTCGTTCCGGAAAATGTAAACGATGTTCGGATTGCCCTGCAGGAAGAGTGGGAGAATATTCTTCAAACCGACATTCAAGGCGTCATTTGAAGGATGCGCCGGAGGATGGAAGCTGTAATAAGGGCAAGAGGAGGAAACACGTGCTATTGATAGCCTTTCCAATAAGTTTGTTTGTTGTTTGTTGCCTAAATGAGTTTTTGCCAACTTTTAGTTTCCTCTAATTTTTGTAATAATATGCTACTAAATCTTATTAAACGAATTGAAACTGGTGAAAATGTTGTAACCTACTGCTAGTTACCTATTTTGACCAATATATTTGCAGAATAAAATAAAATAAATAAATAAAATCATTAAATTGTAAGTGATCCGTTTTTTTTGCCATTTAGTGTATATTTTCTGTGGATATTCTAATTTTTTAAATATTGATGAAATGATCCAATGCAATTTGTTTTTTTTTAAGAAAGTTATATATTAGAGAATGATTTTGCAAGTGTAATATAACTGTTACGATACATGTTTTTAAAGATATATTATATTGCATGTTGACAATATAAACGGGTTTTTCCAGCAGTTCACTGACATTAAAGAATAAACATACACTTCCCAATTAAATAATCATGGCTATTAGATGCAACCGCTGGGTTGGTCAGAATGAACCTCTTCAATGGCCACCACGATCGCCTGATCTAACACTTTGCATTATTTTCTGTGGGGTTGGATGAAGTCTTTGCCTTATCCTACGTGCCCTGGCACACAAGAACAAGCAAGGAATTGCATCATAGAAGTTGCAGCGTCTGTCATGAATAGTTCTGATGCCATAAGACATGCCAGAGAAGCGTGGATTGGTCAGGTTGAATGCCACATTCAACAAAACATAGGCTACTTCGAATGTTTTACTGTTAAAATATGATTTTTTACTCCATAATATCTTGGGAATAAACAAGTTTCAAACATAAGCTAATATAAACTTTTTTGTTAATATTGGCCTAGAGAACATATTGCTAAAATAGTGCCCTATGATTCTGAAACACCCTGTACAATGTGAGGAAATTTAATTAAACATTTTTACAATAAATATTAACATCTACTGTACGCCTTTGTTATCATTTATAGTGTACTTCATACTTACTACAACCATGATATATTAAAAAAACTAAGGTTGTACCAATTTAAACAGTTTGAAACTTCAGTTGTCGTGGTGTGTTACCTGTTTCCTCAAAAAACTATAACTAGCTTTACTACCTAAACGTATACAAGGGTTCGACATCCAGCGAAGCCGACTTTTTGGCTGGAACTGTCTTTTGCAGATTCCACAGCTTGAGGGTGTGATCCTCGCTGGCAGTGATGAGAACAGGCTCGGTGGGATGGAACGTCAGCGCCCGGACGCCGTCAAAGTGGCTCCTCAAAGTGTATTTGGCACTCCACGTTTTCCGAAATGCCTCCTTACTACTAGCAATGTCGTAGCTCGTCTCGGCATCATTGTTGACCGTTAATTGGGCTAATTCACCTAAGCCTAATCCTGAGTCAATGTTTTCATCATCATTTAAACCTAGCGGTCGACGGACTGGGCCACCAGACTGGAAGCCTAGACCTGTAGATTACAAAACAGTATTTTTTTATTGAACTAATTGCATTTTAATCGTAAGAATATTAATATAGTTAATTCTATATATTATAAAAATATACACAGTTAAACCGCCTAAAAAGATTTTTCCGATAAGAGAAAACACTTACCATCCTAATAAATTTGATAGTTTTACCTTTTACGTAGTTACCTAAGTGAATTAAATAGAATTAATTAAAAAAAAAATTATTTACCGTGGACACACAAAAAGCAAAAAAAGAAATTACTTCAAGACTGAAAAATATAGATGTATAGAAAATGGTGACAAATTGGTATGACTTTATGCACAGATATAATTTCCGCTAGGACTTACAATACTGAGTGACACTTTTCTTCAAAACATAAAGATGTGAGTGAAATTCCAAATGATGCAAAATATGAATACATTGCTAAATGAGTATTAAATTTTGAAAAACAAAATAAATTGTTAAAAGATTTGTTACCAGCCACAATCACGCTACATCTGCCAGCTTTGTTGCAGCTCTTAGCATTGGTACCAACGGAAAACCGTTTACAGACGGCGCATTTTTGAAAAACACGTTCATAAACTATACCGGACACTTATGTAATGGCTTCGCAAATATAAAACAAATAATTGAGAGAATTAAAGAAATGCCATTGTCAGCCAGAACAGTTCATCGTCGCATTGAAGATATGGCCAAAAATATTGACGGGCAGGTCAAAAATGATTTGTTATCTAGTGACGTAATTAGCATTGCAGTCGATGAAAGTACCATTGTAAATAGTATGGGTAGGCCGGCAATTATTGTTAGATTTGCATCAATAAATAGTTTGAACCTCAATGAAGAACTATGCGTTCTTGCTTCCGTGAATGACACGACCAAAGGCACCGACATTTTCCGTCAAGTACAAGAACTTACAAATTTAAAAAACGGGAAAACATTGGTTTTAAAAAGGAAATTGGAAACACTTTTATCATTCCATTGTATCATACATGAAGAAAATTTATTTGCAAAGGCATCTAACGCAACAACTTAAGGATGTAATAAAAAAGGTTGTTAAGACCATAAACATAATAGTAGCACAATCAGCATTAACACACAGGTGCTTCAAAGCGTTTTTAAAGGAAATTGAATCGAAATATGGAGATTTGCTGTTACATTCTGTAATACGATGGTTAAGTCAAGGCAAAGTTCTTAATAGATTTATACAGTGCTTTGATGATATACAAATATTTCTTTATGAAATCGGCGAAAATGATCTCGAACTCAATGATAAACAATGGTTTCTAAGGCCAGCATTACACGGCACAGAACTTTGTACAAAATTCGGTCTGTGAGCATGCACAAATAGGTGTACATTACGGCGACATCTGTGAGAAAGCTGTCAAAATAATCATGTGACTGTCGATAAAGTAGAATTCTAACAAAATTTGATAATATTAGGTTAGTGCGTAAGTTCGCAGCGCTTTTATTTATTTATTTTACATGAACGCACGACAAAGGAAACAAGCTGCAGCAATAAAGACCGCGAGCGAAATAAGAGAAAGTGCGTGGAGTGTCGGCAGGCGGGGTAAACATATTCTTCTCTGGGCTCTGTGATTGTTAATAAGCACTAAAAGTAGCTCGTTTGCGTATCGATGCGACGCCGATTTTATACCAAAATTCTGTGGGTATTAGGACATGAATCTACAGAATTTTCAACAAAATTTTGCTGTATGACCTGGCACAGGATTTTGTAAAAACACTTTAAATAAAATTTTGTACAAAATTCTGTGCCGTGTCATACAGTCCTAAGACTTTTCTTCTTAACAGACATAATGAACCATTATAATGATTTCAACGTACGACTCCAAGGAAATAACCACACAATTTTGAAAATGTACAAGGAATGGAAGTTTTTTTTTAAATTAATATTATTTGAAACTCACATAAAAACTTAAATATTTCCTTTCTTTTCCTTGTTAAAAAGCCAACATGAGAAAGAAAATATCAATGAAAGCAATCTAAATATGTTCGAAAGTTGGATTTTTAACATTAAAAATGAATTTGAAAGTAGATTTCAAAGTTTTAAGAAGCACGGCGAAATGTTTACATTTACGAGGTGTGTAAATTAAGAAATGAGACTGATTTTTTTCAATTTTTTTATTCGAATAAAATTACAAATCAAAATTGTCTCCTTCAAAGTAACTGCCTTTGGAAGCCACACAGTGCTGGAGATGGTTCGTCCACTCCTCATAGCATGTACTGGAACTCGGATACTGGAATAGCCTTCAGCTGGCCGGTTGCAGCCGTTTGAATGTTTCCCAGTGTCCCAAAATGACGTCCCTTGAGGTGATTTTTTAGTCTCGGGGAGAGGAAAAGTCACAAGCTCAAGTCGGGCGAATAAGGAGGCTGAGGAGCCACAGGAATGTGGCCACTGGCCAAACAAACATTTATTGAAATTGCTGTCTGACACGGCGCATTGTCGTGATGTAACACCCAGTTGTTCTTGATGTTCGGTCTCACAAGCACGACCCTTTTTCGAAATCTTTCAAGAACCTCTCTGCAGAAGTGTTGAGTAACCATTTGGTTTTGAGGCACAAACTCTTTGTGAACAATTCCATCTTGCTGGTGGGAGTTTTGCGGCGCGAGAAAGAGTGGGCACTAGGATGAACAGAAAGGAATGTATATGGGCAGTTAGCATTCGGTACACTCAGTAAAACAAACGCGCGTACGCTTCCCTGCTTTAATTTTAGATTGAAACTCCATTGCATGCACTTTTCACTGGAGTGTACAGCAATGTTGACTGCTACAAACACACGTAGAAATGATCTCCAGGCCTCTCCCACCAATTTCGTGGTAGTGCGCAATGTTCACTCACAAGCAAGGTTACAACCGGCAAGCTGTAGAAGTATTTCCAAATCTCATGAACAGTAGCGCAGTAGACTAGACTAGACTACGCCGCGTAAACTGTACGCAAGATCGGCCTAAAAATATTAGGCTACCAGCGCAATGGCGATTGTGGTGATTTTGACATTTCAATTGCACGTGGCATTCTTAGCAGGTGGTGTTTTTTTGCGATTTCTATTCCAGTTTTAATTATTTCTACTTCAAAAACAGTCTTTTTCGACAACTGTTGTAAATTTATATAAATAAATTGGTAATTATATATTAAAAGTTTTTCTTGATTTAGTCATATTCTAGCCTAGCCCAACAGGTCAAAATCAAATTGCAAGTTTTTAAATTTATTGTTGAAATTTAGCTGTATGTTTTTAATAAATAATCTAAAATTACAGTAGTTTGCGGTTTTTCTTTTAAATCAATCATTAAATTATTTTAATCCAAATTAGAATACTAGGAAGGATTTTGGTTATTTTTATGTGAATTGTTTAATTTTTATTTCCATAACCTAGCATCTTTATCTTTTAAATTTCGCGCGCCTTAAGGTGGTCAATGTTTTTCAGTTTCACTTAAAATGTCCCTTTCTTCCAAATTTAGGCTCCTCCCTCGCGCAGGTCACCGTTCACGAGATTTGGAAACATCTCTATATTGTAATTATTTTCTCAATAAAATTTATATTATTATTCAACAGTAAAAACACAAGAGCTTTTTTTTTATCGGATAAATTTCTTGCTGTAACGAAATAATTTTGCAAATCGGTAATTTTACGAGAAAAACTGACGTGGCAAAATCGCGAGACCGAAGGTCGAGCGATTTTGCCAAATGTCAGTTTTTCGAGTCCAAAGTCCAAAGTTAATTAAGTAATCGTCAATTGCATATCGTTTATTTTTTTTAACAGTTAAACATCTGTCATTAAATCTGTTGATTAGTATTAAGTAACCTGTTTTACTAGTTCATGTTCGTTTTCGGGTGAGTTAATAGTACTTTGAAGACTCTTCAATTTGTTATTGTCATGGGAGACGCACAATAAACAGACATGCTTCTAATTTATGGCGACGTACGTAAAAATGGCGCTGCTGATGTTCGAAGATACCATTAAACATTTCCCACTACAAGGATACTAAATCGTACAACGTTTGAAGCCATTGAAAAACGTCTTAGGGACACTGGCACGCTAAAGCCTGAACGAATAAACGCTGGTCGGCTTAGATTTAGACGAACTGCAAATGTTGAAGAAGGGATACTCAATGCTGTTCAGTTATCTCCTAGTACTAGCACCAGAAGATTGTTACTTCGTTTCAATGTATCATGTACAAGCGTATGGCGAACATTGCGTGAGCAACAATTGTATCCATTTCACGTTACGCCTGTGCAAGATCTGTTACCAGAAGATTATAACAAGCGCAGAAATTTCTGCCAATGGTTAATTCGACAATGCACACGAGATCCTAACTTCCTGAGCTGCCTGCTGGTTACCGATGAATCAACTTTTTACAAGAAATGGTATTACTAATTTTCGAAACACCCATACTTAGAACGAAGAAAACCCTCATACGACTGCTAGTACGCATTACCAACATACCTTTTCATTAAATGTCTGGTGTGGTCTTCTTGGTGACAATCTCATCGGCCCCTTCTTTTTACCAACAAGGCTTTCAGGAATATCTTACTTGCATTTCTTGCAAAATGATCTGTATGACCTTCTAGAAGACATTCCGATTGCCAATAGTCAGGTGATGTGGTTTATGCATGACGGTGCCCCTGCTCACTTTTCTCATATTGTCACTGATTATTTAAACATAACATATGGTATTCGATGGGTTGATCGAAACGGACCTGTTAAATGGCCACCACGATCTCCTAATCTAACGCCATTAGATTATTTTGTGTGGGCCTGGATGAAGTCTATGGTTTATTCTACGTATATTGGCATACAAGAAGGGACAAGGAATCGAGTTGTGGAAGCAGCAGCAACTATCAAGGGTCGTCCTGATGTTATAACTTATAAGGCGTGCCAAAGAAGCATGCATTCGTCGTGCTGAATGCTGCATTCAACAAAATGCAGACCACTTTCAACAGTTACTCTGAATGTTTTATTTTTAAATAAATATCTCTAACTTTCAATATCTCGGGAATAAATTAATTTGAGCCATGTTTGTATGAACTTTTTTGTTTATTTCGTGCTGGAGAACACATCCATAAAATAGTGCCGTGCAATTCCGAAATATATGGCAGTACTACAGGCCTATGGGTTTTATTGTATTTTGCCACAATTTTCTATTTTCTGTAGTCACTTTCCAGTTTGTTACACCGTATTTCTGTACGTTTCCTTGCACATCGTTCCACCATGTCTTCTTCAGTCTGTCTCTTCCTTCTGCTTCTATATCTAGCACTTTTTTTACCAGTTCTTCTGCGCTCCTTCTTCTTATATGTCCCAGCCATCTTAATTTTGCCTGACTACCGTTGCTAATGTTGCTTCTTTCTATATCTCTTTTAGTTTTTGGTTTGTTCTTCTTCTCCATATCCCATTCTCTTTTGTACCTTCTGTTATTTTGCGAAGGATCTTCCTTTCCCAGATTTCAAGTCTCTTTTCATTTGCTTTGGTGAGCACCCACGTTTTACTACAGACAGTTACTGCCAGTTTGATCACTTTTATATAGTTCTAGTTTCACCGCCTATTTAAGTTTTTGTCCTCTAGTAAACTTCTTAGTGCGCCTACACTTCGTGATCCATTCCTTCTTGCGATATCACATCCCTGATTCCCTTCACTTGTCACCTCTGCCCCTGGGTACTCTGCATTGTTTGTTATTTTAAACTTGTACCTTCTGTTTGTATGTCTTGCAGTGAATGTTAGATTCTGTGTTTCTTCTCGTTTTCTGTTTCCCAGTATCATGTACTTTGATTTGTTTTCATTAATTAGAAGTCCTACTTTCCTTGCTTGTTCGTCCATTTTTTTGACATTCTTTTGTTCTTGCAAACAGTACTAGGTCGTCTGCATACGTAAGGATCTGGCTGGGGCCGTTAATGATGTTGCTTTTGTGTTGTATGCAACTTTTCCCCAAGATATATTCTAGTACCATATTAAAAATTGTTATTGAGAGTGGGTCTCCTTGTTTAAGTCTGGAGTTGCTCTTTGAATTTTATCATATTTGTTGTATTGTTTAATGTCATGCACATTAGGGTTACTACTTCTTTTGAGATTTCTATATCTTTCATTGTTCTATAGATTTCTGTATTTTAATTTTGTCATATGCCTGGCGAAAGTCGATGAGGAGTGTATGGATGGGGATATTCTTCTTGCTACATTTTTATTGGCATTGTTTTAGAATGAATATTTGGTCTATCAAGAATTGTCCTCTTCTGAAACCGGCCTGGTATTTGCCAATTTTGTCTTCTGTTATGTTTTTGTTTCCTTTATTGTGTATGGGGCATCTATATGCTTTGGACCACTCTTCCTGCATTTCTTTCTTCTCCCATATTTTCTTTATTACATTGTAGATTCTTTGTATCATTTCTTCGTTCTTCAAATACTTGAATATATTACGAAATATTAACAAAAACAATTTAAAAAGAGACCAACCAAGCTAACAGATTCTAGTAATGCAGATTGGGTATATTCTATAACTATGAGATATAACTAGCATAATGATTCTGTAAAATGAAAAGTTGCAGACGTTTGGGAGAAATTATTGAAAAATACCAAAATGTTAATGATAAATAATGTTCTATCTTTCTCGTCGAGTCCGCTGTGAACAGCGAGTGAGTGTGGATGTGCAGTCGTTTGATCGCTACAAGTTATCATCTGTGCACGCTCCTAATCTCTGGCCCGGTATTGATATCAGTCGCCAAATTTAAACACCTAATGTGTAAGTTTAAGACATTTATCCTAGTTCGAATCTTACTTGCAATTAGCTAAACGTCACCACAAATTCTGCATATGAAGAATATGCAAAACAGCAACCAAAATATGTTTTTGTCTCGGCCACAAATCTTCTATACCTCACAACAACCGGCATTGGGAAATCAGCAATTATCCCAGGGCTATATGCCATATATGCAAAACGGCGCTTTTATGCCGGCAACTCCATGTCATAACTATGTATCTACACCCCAAACCTACGCTAATGTAAACTTACCCTCCTCTGAAATTGCACCTAACTCTCAACTATCCGATACAACAGAGCAAATAATTATAGACGAATCCGACGAGGATACCCCGCACGAATGGCAAACAATTAAAAAACGCAAAAGAATTACACCGAAACGTTCATTACAACTAAACAATGTAAATCAAACCAACACTCAAAATAGATTCAGTCCATTGGCTAACACAAGCACAAATGAGGTAGTTCAAAAATCAAGTGCTAGCTCTGAGCAGGGAATAAACAAACCCCCCCCTATATTTATTTATGGCGTCACCAACTTTTCTAAAATGATAGAAAATCTAACCCAAATAATAGAAAGGGAACAATTCAACACTAAGGCATTGACTAACAATACAGTTAAACTAAATACAAATACTACAGACTCCTATAGAAACATAATCTCCCATCTGAAAGACGAAAAAATTGTATACCATACCTATCAGCTAAAGGACGAAAGAGCCTACAGAGTGGTAATTAGAAATTTACACCACACTGTAGACACAGAAGAAATCAAAAACGAGTTATACAATCACGGCCACTCTGTACGTAATCTCACTAACATCAGACACAGAATATCCAAAGACCCCCTACCTATGTTTTTTGTAGATCTTGAACCCGCTCAGAATACCAAAAAGGTATACAAAATAAAATATCTAAATGATCAACAAATAACAGTAGAACCACCGAGAAAGAAAACCACAATTACACAGTGTACAAGATGTCAAGCCTATGGGCATAGTAAAGGTTACTGCACCGAGCAGTTCTTATGTGTTAAATGTGGAGAAGAACACAACCCTCTGCTTGCAAGAAAACAAAAGACGCCCCCGCCACGTGTGCGTTGGGCCAAGGACCCCACCCTGCTAATTATAAAGGTTGCCAGGCCTACCAACAAATACAACTAAACAGAGGTAGACCAGCTGTCCCTCCACGAGCACAAACCATAAAGAAAATCAACACACCAATATTTGCACAACACGCATACACCACAAATATGAACAATGCAAACTATGCGCAGGCTGTATCAGCCCACTGCATAAACAACCAAACTTAGGATACAAATAACAAAGACATCTCACTATCACAATTTCTGAACAAATTCAAGACAATGTTTACTCAACTCATGAATCAGAATAGCATGGTGCTAAATCTGCTAAACACGCTAGTAACAAATTAAATTAATGTATACACTAAGAATTGGTTTATGGAATGCAAACGGATTAGCTCAGCATAGACCAGTAGTCGAGCTATTTCCCAAACAACAAAAAATTGATATCCTGCTGATCTCAGAAACCCATTTCACAGAATACAGTTATTTCAATATACAAAATTACACGACATATTTCACTAACCACCCTGACGGTACAGCCCACACCGGTCAGCAATCGTCATTAAAAATAAAATAACTCGCCACGTAATGGAAGAATTCTCCACCGAATTTATACAAGGCACCATCATAAATGTCAAAAGCTCCAATGGTTCTTTAGTTATAGCAGCTATATACAGCCCACCCAGACACACAATACGACCAGAACAATATGAAATGTTCTTTCAAAAACTAGGGAATAATTTTATTGCTGGCGGGGATTACAACGCAAAAAATCCACTACTAAAGGCCGGGAACTACTCAAGGCGATGTAGGCAAACAACTACAGCCACTTAGCTACCGGTGAGCCCACATACTGGCCATCTAACCTTAATAAAATACCACATGCTGTGGATTTCTTCGTCACGAAAGGCATACCTTCAAGATACTGCAAAGTAGATACTTGTTTCGATCTCTTCTCTGACTACTCATCGATAATCATTACAATGAGCACGTCAGTTATCACCAAGCAAGAGAAACCATCACTTTACAATAGACTCACAAATTGGGAAATGTTCAGAAAGTACCTAACCGATAACATAGTAATTCAAGTCTCTTTAAAGACAGAGGATGATGTCGACTCCGCGGTTGAAAAATTAACAAATATCATGCATCATGCATTCCAGTTTTCTACACCATCTAGTTGCGAAAAACACGTTGTTATTGAAAATTATCCACTACACATTAAAAACAAGCTCGCAGAAAAAAGGAGAGCCAGAAATACCTAGCGAACGAACTAATCATCTAACAGACAAGAACAGACTAAATAGATTAACAAGGGAGCTAAAACAGGCAATTCATGTATGGAAAAACGAAACATTCAATGAATACGTCCGAAACCTCTCCCCCTACGAACACGATGAGTACATTATGCAAAGTCACCAGTAGATTCAAACACCCCACAAATCAAATTCCACCAATTCGTAAAGACAACGGCACATGGGCAAGAACAGATGATGAAAAAGCTGAGCTGTTTGCAAATCACTTATCAACCATATTCCAATCTCATTCCCCGGCCGTTACACCTACAGAAGAAAGTGAGATACTAAACTACCTACAGGCTCCTTATCAAATAAGCCCGCCCATGCAACACGTTACTCCTGCAGAAATAAAAAATTTGATCAAGAATCTAAACAACGCTAAAGCGCCAAGGTATGACCTCATAACTGCCAAAGTACTGAAAGAGCAGCCCCAAAAGGCTATAATGGCGCTCACTCAAATATTCAACGCTGTCATAAGACGACAGTATTTTCCCGTTCAATGGAAATTTGGCCAAATAATTCTTATTTTGAAACCGAGTCAACCTGCTCACAACGTTACATCATACCGACCAGTAACCCTGTTACTTCTTCTATCCAAAGTTTTGGAGAGATTGATGCTGAAAAGAATGGCATCAATAATAGAAGAACAAGGACTAATGCCTCAACACCAATTCGGTTTCAGGCAGCAACACTCCACCATAGAGCAGGTGCATAGAGTAGTTGACGTGCTAGTCTGGCATACTGGTTTATTGTATAAAGTCAAGCAGACATTGCCCTACCAATACTACCTACTTATTAGATCCTACTTAAGTGAAAGGTACTATCAGGTCAAAACATTCAGAAAGCCTGTTTAGTCTTCATCTAGTTAGAGCTGGAGTTCCTCAGGGTAGCGTCTTGGGACGTACATTACATATAATCTTTACAGCCGACCTTCCTTACCACGAACATGTAGTTACTGCCACATATGCGAACGACACAGCTTTATGTCCCACAACAACCCAATTCATGCATCGGCTATACTGCAAAGCCATCTCGACAACCTGCAAGCATGGCTTCACAAATGGCGCATAAAAATAAACGCAACAAAATCTACAGCCATAACTTTCACGATAAAACATGGTACTGCTCCTCCGGTTTTCATGAACGGCATCCAAATACCAATCAAGGATGAAACAAGGTATCTTGGCATGCATTTGGATAGGCGTCTCACGTGGAAAACCCACATCACCAAGAAGAGAAAGGAACTGGATCTCAAAATGAAGAAAATGCTCTGGCTAATGGGCAGAAGATCGAAATTATCATTAAATAATAAGGTGTTAGTGTATAACACTGTGATAATTCCAGTGTGAGCTTATGGGATTCAACTGTGGGGTTGCGCGAAACCCTCGAACACTGCAATCCTACAAAGATTCCAAAACAAAACTCTCCGCACTATAGCCAATGCGGAACGGTTCGTGTCAAATCATACTCTCCACAACGACCTCAAGATCCCACGGATCAAAGATGAAATCAACAGGTACACAACCACCTATGTGAACAGAATTCATACTCACCCAAATGTGTTAGTGCTTAACCTATTAGACAATGCAAATATTACTAGACGATTAAACAGATGCAAAATTTTGGACCACGACAACTAGTATTAAGTAGGGCGGGGCCTGCCACTGGCCGGGTTTCCCGCTCATGCCAATGTACTATCTAAAATCACATTTGCTTGTTAGCCACTTGGCTAGTTGTAAATCTGCAGTTGTTAAAGAAAAAAAAAAAAATATGAAGGGTTATAGTTGGCAAACACACACATTTTTTTATAAAAATTAATTACACCAATTTTCGACAAATTGCAAAAACATTTCTGATCAAGTAGGCGTATGTTTTGTATGAATATAACAAAAAAACTTGGGCAAGTTACATATACATCAAATGAAAGCACATTTCATATACTTTAAAATAATGTATATATCATCATTTAAACAATTATCGCAAAATATGTACATTTATTTAATGTGAAAACTACACGTTTATTGGGGAAAAATGCTCGAAATTTGACAGCCTATAACTTCGACGCCCTTAATATTTCAAGTCCCAAAATTTTACGTTTACATGTCTCCAAATACTAACACTTATCCGTTAATTTCATTAAAATCGGTGATGTGAAGGTGCAAACATAAGTTGACTTCGCGAACTTTACGCAAATACGGGGTCCAAATCAATCCACTAAAATGTCAATAACTTTTTTTGTTTCTTGTCTGATTGTAAAAATTTTCTTGTTTTGGAAAGAATAGTCCAAGCTTAATTTCCAGTTCAGGTGCATGAAATCTAACCCAGAAGTAAAGAGATGGTTAAAAAATGTGTAAATGAGCGTAGATTGTTAACCTAAAGTTATTTTTTTCACTGACCTATTATTTTGTTTTCCAAAAAATAGATTTGTACAATTTTTTCAATAGATTCATTACTAAAGAGTTATCTAACAAAATTTCGAACAGAAATAACAATTTAAAAACATACACTTAATTTCCAAATTTTTAAACTAATATTTTCATTTGTGGATCAGTTTTCATCCACTTTTCACACTCGATTGTATATTTTTTCTCCGGGGCATCAGGCTAGCAACGTGCGCGTAGATTTTTGGTCACCCTTTCAGGTAACGATCGTGCAGACCATTGTTTAACTTTTTAATACTGTTTGAGCAGTACCCGCATTTGTCTGCCATGCTACTCCCCATACAAGCATACTGTGAGTATATACGTTTGTTTACTCTCCAAGAATGATGTTACGCATTACGTACGCCACATTATTGCCTCTACAGTGAAATATATTTTCAGAAAGCAACACATGTAGAATAAGAAATTGCAAACTTATACAAAGATTCAGAACAATTCAAAAGCTAGGTTAGAAGAGCCCACAAAGTTGCCAATGCGTTGTATTTTCCAGTCTTCTTACTCTGTCTTACTTATTGTTTAATGGATGTCAGATAGAGTGTAAGAAAAGGTGACGGAGTTAAAAGCCGAATAGGTTCTCTTTGTATATTAAAATTTAACGAAGCTAGGTTATAAAGGTTTATAAATTTCTATTTATTGTTTATTGCAAGCATTTAATGTAAAATATGGTACATATAATGGCCTTCTGTGGTTCTAAACACAATTCTGCGTTTATATGGAATAATGCAACTTTTTTAGATATGGACCAAAAATTTAAATTTAGTCTTGGCTAGACCCCCCGAAAGCGGTCTATACATCTTCATCATCGTTAACAGCCTTTTCATCCCACTGCTGGACGTCGGCCTCTTCTCTGCCACCGGTTTCTCCTCAGTGCTAAAGTAGAAACACGGGGGATCTACAGTTTAACGTCGAATCCGAACGACAGAAATTCCAGAGAAGGTTTTTAGCATAAGATCCCACGGTTGCAAACCGGATTGGGAAATTGTGTGTGGTGGGTTGCAGACAAGATTGTTATAAATCGGTATAGTACTGCTTAGGTATATATTCTTATTATTAAATATCTGGACGTAATCTGTATAGAATTCATCAAGGTTTATTAAGCAAGTCAAACGCTCACGTTTGCCGGAACTTTAAGAAACATATAGGTATTTCAAATATTTTTCTGTAAGTGACGGTTTTTCCAAGTTGCTGTTACTAAAATTTTAACTTCACTTGTATTTTAAGGTTCTTATTATATTTCTTCCCTAAGAAACCCTACAATGGAATATCAGTACCGTCATTTTCTAAAAAAAATCTTTAGCGGAAAAGTTGTTTCACATACCTCCAGATATATTAAGATTTATTTGGATTAAAAGTTGGAGAATCTTTTTATACAATGTATCCTACTCATTTTTGTTTTCAAGAATTTAAGCATTCGTTTGGTATGACGTCTGGTGAAATGAAAAATTACAAAATTTATCTTCTACTGAAAAAATAAAGCAAATGCTGGGTTTTCTCATAATCTTTAAAAATACATCTTTTCTAAACTGACCACCTACTCGTGGGGCCATTTTGTAACGAGGATGTTCGAAAAGTAATCTATCTGGAGTTAGCCGTGGCTGTATGAACGTATGTTGGCTCTTAATTGGTACAGTGAAAAAGAAGCTTTAGTTAGGCAACCCATAAGCTTTCTGTTAAACGAAGTTAATGTTTATTAAACGTGTTATCATAAACAATAATTAAATAACACCTTAAACGACAAATTAATGAGCTACTTGTATTAAAATCAAATAATGGAAGGCTTTATTTGCTTTTAACTATGCATTTTATTGTTTTCATCAAGGGCGACCCTGAAAACAAACAGCAGTCGATGTAATATCGTCACCCTTCATCTCCGGGTGTGAGGAAATTCAAAACAGTTCCCTCAGGACACAAAGTCATACTCATGATATTTTGGGATGCAAAGAGTGTCACTCACACGGAATATCTGCCAAAGGGAACAACGATTAATTCGGCAAGATACTGCAATACCTTACGAGCCCGCGAGAAACGTATCCGTAGAGTAAGGCTGCAAAGGGCCACTTTCTGGTTGCACCACGACAACGCCAGACCGCATTGCAGCCGCAACGGCACGGTTGTTTCTCACCCTCCGTACAACCCCGATTTGGGCCCTCAGACTTCTGGTTGTTCCCAAAGTTGAAGGAGGTATTAAAAGGTCACCATTTTTCGTCGGATATCGAAGTTCAGGCTGCTGTGCGCAAGTGCATCAAGAGTAAACCAGGAAGTTTCTTCATGCTTGAAATGAGGAAATGGATACAACTTTTGGAAAAATGTGTGACACTAAATGGTGATTATATAGGAAATTAAAAATGTAGGTTTGAAGTACAATAAATTTACTTTATTTTGACACCGGTTTCATTATTTCCGCTTCTATCAAACATATTTTATAGGATTGGAGACCTTAGTTATCAATGGACCCTCGTAAGTGCACATTTTTCCGTAACATCTTATGACATGTTCCCATGGGGTTCATTTGTTACGATAAACAGAGAATACAAGTCGGTGCCTCACTATCCATTTTTCAGATGCTGCTGCAACAACTTCATCTGTAGCTTTTATTGGCCGACCATTATGTTTTTTAGTGGCATTATCATATTCGGTTGTACTACTAGTTGCGAAATCCTAGGCGATGGCAGCAATTTTCGTAGAATTATTACCCAAAAAGGAAACAGGCAACGTATGCCAAAAAGACAAGACACACGGCATAACCGAAAACGGAAGAGCCAACAGGAAACAAGGACAGTATAGGGCAGATGAAAAATGACAAAGCCTCAGGTTTAGATAATATATCAGCGGAACTAATAAAATATGGGGGAGAAGCTCTGCCTAAACAACTGCATACATTAATTTAAAAAATCTGCAATATGAAAAGTATGTCCAAGGAATGGAGGACAGCGATCATGTATTCTATATGTATAAAGAGGAACAGACGGAACTACTGAGAGATATCCTTACTATGTGTAACGTATCAACTCATGACAAGTATAATAAGAGATAGGATTTCAGAATTTGCCGCCGAAACAGTGGAGGATTATCAATCCGGATGTAAAAGAAACCGATCCACAACAGTCCCACTCTTTTACAGTGAGACAAATCATAACAAAAGGCTGGGAGCATAATACAGCAATTTACCAAAATATGTGGATTTTAAGCAAGCCTACGACAATGTCAACAGAGAGGCCCTGTACGACGCTATGGAAATACGAACCAAACTAACCCAGATGACAATGAAGAACTCCGATAGTCAAGTACCTTCCCTACAGATAAGGGACTAAGACAGGGAATTTGGCTAGCACCAATTTTATTGACCTGGCACTAGAGAAGGTCATTAGAAATATGTAAAAAAATACCCAGAATGCAATCTTGAATAAGTCATATCAAACCGTGAGGTACGCGCGTGACCTCAATATTATAGAAACATCGGTACTCCGTATAAAGGAAATATTTATCAAGCTAGAGGAACAAGTTATGAAAGTGAAACTCCAGGTCAGTGAAGGTAAAACAAAATATATTACCATGAAAACGACGAGAAGACTCGGGCAAAACTTAACCATAGAATACAAAAATATCGGAGTAGTCGACAGTCTACAAAAAATGACAGTGACGGAGAAAACCGAGGATGTGGAGAACGAGGTACAACTGCGAGCTGAAAGAAACGTATGAATCCAGATATTATCGACTTCATCAAAATACAAAGGCTAAAATGGACCGGGTACGTAGGAAGAATGGACGAATACCAGGAAAAATTTTCAGGGCACGTTTTGAAGGACAGCGAACGAGAGGGAGAACGCGATAATGATGGCACGGCAACGTAACAAAAGATCCCATGGAGTTACAACGCGTGAGCTGCCAGTAACAGAGACGACTGGAAGAGGAGGAGGCTCAGGTCCAATTAGGACTGTAATACCAGGGAGAGAGAGAGAGAGATTATCATGTTCACATAAATTTTTCCCACACGCCGACACAATTAAGAACTAGATTCGCTCTGAAAAGAACGTTTCTGGGAAAATACACAAATTACAAACAGATAACTACTCAAAAACAACAGCGAAAGCAAAATGAAAATTGTCGCAAATAATATGACAAACGATATGGCAGTTCTGAAGATAAACCGGTGTAATAATAACAAGTTCAGTAAACCATAACCAACTCCAAATGATTTTATTTTTTGACATCCATTACCAGTCTCTTAGATGATGGTTATACAAGTTCGACTGTATTAGAAAAATAGTCGTTAGCAACTTTTACGCATTACGAAATATGTACATATTCAGATTAGACTAGCATTTTGAACAAAACGCAGTAAATTCATATTTCAAGAACATAATTGTATTAGAAAACACACATTAGATCAACTGTTTCGTAAAAGTCGTTAACATTAGTGTTTCAAGTAATACATATAGTTTTCAGCTACCTTGTGTGAAAATAGAATTATGTCGTGTTTTGCATACTATAAGGTCTGCCCACTGGGTAACGACTACTGACACCATAATAGCAGAATAGCAT
The DNA here is from genome assembly GCA_014611495.1 of Limonius californicus. Classification (NCBI taxonomy): domain Eukaryota; kingdom Metazoa; phylum Arthropoda; class Insecta; order Coleoptera; family Elateridae; genus Limonius; species Limonius californicus. Next base: position 34,950 of record JABXWE010025651.1, read on the forward strand.
GTATATTCAAGCACCTTCCTCTCTTTATACGTCCACTCTTGACCATAAGAATCCATCAAATCATTTATATATTGAGCTTCCCATTCTTGACGAAGACCTTTAAAAGATTTTTCCCAATTATGCTATAATGTTGACTTAAATTTGCTTCTGTTATAGTCACGGGGATTTACCTAAAATGGCTTTTCGGATTAGTGATTGATGCAGTGAGTGTAATGTACACCGTACACATCCATGTCCAAAAATAAAATAAAAGACCAATATGATGTTGTGTTTTACAAAATAACAACTTACTAGAAAATTTGTATTACAAATAGGTTATTACAACGCATTCCAAGAAAGCAACGAACCAGTGGCGGAGTGGTATGCAAGACTCAAAAGCCTGACCCTAAACTGTGAGTTTGGTACACGATTGCAAAAGGTACTGGAAGATCGTTGGATAGTAGGTATGAAACAGGGACCTATATTAGACCATTTATGTGAGGAGAAACAAACAAAACCTCTTACGGATATGCTTGAAATCGCTTTGAACAAGGAATCAATGATGTCGGAAATAAACAATAAGGTACAATGGCTGAGAGCTGGATCCAGGAAATGGGGAGAGCAACACAAAATAAATTACAAGAAGGATGGTCGCGAGCCGCAGGTCAACAACAATAGAGTTGAACGAAAACAATCAGCACAACAGGGACCAAAACAACGGGTGAATGGACCAACGTGTAAGGTATACAGAGCAAAACACCAACAAGGCCAAGTTTGTAAGTTTCGAAATTACAGCTGTAGAATATGTCTTCAGGTAGGGCATCTAGCAAAGGTATGTGCTACGCTAAAGGAAAAAGCAAATACAGTAAAAACTGTAGAACTAGTGCGTGGTGATGAAGTGACTCTATATTCAGTGATAAGCTAGGAGTAGAACCTTTGTCATGTAAAATTACAGTAAATAATATTCCTGTAATGGTAGAAATTGGTATTTGCTGCTATTTCAGCTCTTAAGTTCCAATTGCTATTGTCGTTATTTTAAGAATGTTAAATTGGAGAGTTCTGAGATATCAGTAAGGGTTTATACAGGTGATGTTATAAGACCAATAGGAGCAAAACGCAATTTTAACTATGTAACGAATAATATTTGTTTTTATGTAGTAGAGGGAGCTGGTGCTAGCCTTGTTAGAAGGGATTTTTTGAGCAAATTTTGAGTGACCTTGCAAACAGCAAAGAAGATTGATGTGCAGGACAAGCTCAAACAATTAATAAAACAATATCCAGAAGTTCCTGATGGAAAATTACTGAAATTTGTTTACGTTCAAGCGTTAGTAAAACTGAAACCGGAGGTAACACCCATTTTTCGGAGGCCGAGACCTATTCCTTTAGCTTACAAGAAACAGATAGAAGAACTCTAAAAACAAGGTGTCATATCACAAATCGAAGCAAACAATTGGGATGCTCCTTTAGTACCAGTCCTAAAGCCAGATAAAACGATTCGTATTTATGGCGACTACAAGTCTACAGTAAATATATATCTAGAAGAAGTAAAATACCCGCTTCCATGAGTAGAAGAACATTTTTCCAAGATTGATTTGAGTCAAGCATACAATCAATTTGAACTAGATCCTCAATCAACAGAAATTTTTGCTTGGAGCACCCGTGAAGGTATTTATACAGTTAATCGAATTCCCTATGGAATCACACCAGCAGGCAGCAAGTGCCATATTTCAACGTCATATAGAACAATTATTCCAAGGTATGGAGGGAGTTATTAATTTTTTAGATGACATCCTCGTAACAGGCAGAACATATGGGGAACATGCGAGAAGGCTGAAAGAAGTGATAATTCGATTGAAAGATGCAGGACTGAAAGAAAAGGCAGAAAAATGCAAGTTTTTTCAAGATGAAATTGCTTATCTAGGACACATTATCAGTAAAGATGGTCTTAGAAAGTAGGACGACAAAGTGAAAGCTATAATGGAGGCACCCAAACCAACAAGCATTACCCAGATTAGGTCATTCCTGGGTTTGGTAAATTATTACAGGAAATTTGTACCGCAGTTGGCATAATTGTTACAACCAATTTATAACCTCTTAAAGAAAGCTAATAATCAGTTTGCATGGAATGAGGAATGTGATGCTACCTTTGAAAAAATGAAGAACATTAGTTCCTCGGAGATAATATTGGTACATTTTGACCCAAGATTACCTGTTATTCTCACATGCGATGCATCAGAGCATGGTATTGGAGCATCATTAACGCGCATAAAGCCTAATGGGGAAGAGAGGCCAATAGCGTTTATATCAAGAACATTAATGCCAGCAGAAAAAATTATTCAGTAATCCGTAAAGAAGCTCTCGCTATTTATTATTAATGAGAAGGTTTGAACAATTTCTTCTCGGTGTTCAGTTTGGTATAAGAACAGATCACAAACCGTTAGTTTCATTGTTCGGAGAAGACAAATCTATTCCACAAAAGTATGCAAATCGTATACAACGGTGGGCGGTGTATCTTTCGGGTTTCGATTATTACATCGAATACGTAAAAGGAAACCAAAATAAAGTGGCCGATTATTTGTCAAGGGCCCCCTTGAAAATTACCTTTCACTAGATTACGATGAAAATTATTGTCAATATATTAAGTTTGCTGCTATACAAGGGTTGCCAATCAACAGCAAGAAAATCGCAGAGGAGGTACTGAAAGACCCGATACTAAAGAAAGTAGAGGAAGCCATAAAGGATGGGTGGACAGATAAAGTAGACAAAGCTTTAAAACCATACTACAACAAAAGGGAGGAATTAATAATGGCAAAATGATGTATGTTATGGGGACACCGGGTGGTTATTCCATCAATATTAAGAATGGAAGTTTCAGAAGAACTTCATACAGGACATTTAGGTGTAATGAAAACGAAATCACTAGCGAGGTCTTTTGTATGGTGTCCAAATATCGATGGAGACGTGGAACACAAAATTTAGTCGTATTTGACATGTTTACAGCAGAGAGCTGACCCACCAAAATTGGAAGTTACATCGTGGCCAGAAGCGTCTGAACCGATGGACTGAAATTTTCGAAATGAAATCGACAACCAGTTTGTCAACAGAAGAAAAACTCAGAGAAACATTCGCAAGATTTGGGTTACCTGAACTTGTTGTGACAATCGCCGACAGTTTGTTTCAGAGAGCATGAATACATTTTTCGAATACAATGGTATTAGAAGAATTACATCACCTCCATTTTCCCAGCAAGCAATAGATGCGCTGAAAATATGGTAAAAACATTCAAAGGTAAATTACAAGCAGTTTTACTTGATCCAAGGAATGTGAAAACAGATGTGAAAACTCTAGGAGCAAGATTTCTGTTAAACTACAGAGACACATAACATTGTACGACAAAGAAAACCCCTGCTGAATTAATATTCGGAAGTAAATTAACAACACGATTAAATATTTGAACGGACCAGACAGTAGCAGTACTGTAGGAAAAAAATTGAGATTGGAGAGAAAGTTATGGCCAGAGATTATAGGCAAGTAAAACATAAACTGTGGACACCAGCAGTTATTACAGAAAGAAAGGGAAGATCAGTATATATTTGCAGGACAAAGAAAATTTATACTGGAAAAGACATATGAACCAATTAATAAATAGGGAGACTTCCGGTGGAAGAAGCACAGGAACAAACGGGTAAAGAAGAAAAAGCAATAAGTACTCCCAGAATAGGAATGTCTTCAGACATCAAGGCCCAAATAGAAAATGAAGAAAGAGTTCTAGAAGGAGACCAAGAAACGGTTCGGCAAGAGAATCAACAACTGCCGACCATCGTCCCAAACCATAAATAAGAACAACTTCAAAAAGATACGGGGAGTGGGTCTAAAGTAAGTACAGATGGGTGTAGTGTACCCTAGGACGGCTGGGGAAAATTAAAGGCAGGTTGGCAATTCTGAACAGTCATGATGAATGTAAACACGTTGGTAAACCGGCTCATCTTGTCATCAAGATGTCCCGAGTTCGATTCCCGGAAACCGCCATAATACCTAGGTGGCTTTTTCAAAAGATCTTTTCGGTCTCTAGATCGACACAGCCTTAAATGAAGAATTTAGGAATAACACCTTGGTGTGCCGGTCTCGGTGGTCTAGCGGTTAGCGCGTTAGCCTTTAGATCCAAGGGACGCGGGGTCGCTCCGGTCAAGGTCGGATAAGAAGTGAAACCAAATGTCCCGTGTCACTACCATGTGTGATACGTTAAAAATCACTATTGGAGTTGGAATTACCCCAGATATGCAAAATTCTTAGTTATGGTGTACAATAAGCCAATGATGGCTGCAGTGCTTAGAGATACTTGGAAACCGCGTCCTAGATCTCGCTCTTTCAAATCAACAACTCGGCAACACCCTGGTGTAATAATAGGCGGCTGGAGTGTAGTGCTGGCTTACACTACCTTCCTTGTCATGCCGACCGGCCCTAATAAAAGTAGCAGCTGTACCTGCTATAAGGAGATATTATTATTATTGTTATTAGATAGTGAAGAGCCTTTGCTTTTCTCTTCGCTAAATGCTGTATCAGGGCTCAATTTATAACAATATTGTGTATAACATCCAGTATGCTGAGCCAGAAAATATCAAATTAGAAAAAGTTACTCCATTTGGAATTTATTGTTTGTCAGTTACAAGGTATGAATATGGCTATACTACAGGCTCAATTACTGAACTGTATCTAGTAAATAAAATGATGGAAATACTTACCTAACAGTCTGTCGGGCATAAACCCGTGCTCAGCCATAACCATAAAATAAACAAAGAAACCTGCTGCAGCTTCGATTAGTCCTATATGCCCATAGGCCAGAAAATACAACTTCCTTGTGACTAATCTGTCAGTACGAGGATTCCTGGGTGGCCTAAGCATGATATCACTTTCGGCCCGTTCATAAGCCAAGCTGATGGCTGGCATCATATCAGTTAACAGATCGATACAAAGTATGGCAAGAATTGTCCAGAGCCCTGGGGTCGTACACATTGACTGCCGCGCCCATTGAGCTGCAGCAGACCGGCGACATTGAGTGCCGGCGAGTCGCGTACTCATCGGGACTCCGGAGCTTGAACGGCCGGCACCAGACATCCGCGATTTGGCGCCGAGCAGCGACTCCAACAACCGCAGGCCTTCGTGGCGAGCTCCACCATCCGGTGCGGCGGCGGCAATGTTGATGGCTGTCGACCTCGCGCAGGAAGGTCAGGGCATGGCTGGCGCCCAGCTCGCCCGCGCGGGCCATGAAGGCCCGGATGTCCTTGGGCAGGCATCCGCCGCCGAAACCCAAGCCCGCGTTAAGGAATCGCCGGCCGATACGCGGGTCGTATCCGAGCGCGTCCGCCAATGTGGTCACGTCGGCGCCCACGGCCTCGCACACCTCGGAGATGGCATTGATGAAGGAGATCTTGGTCGCCAGGAAGGCATTGGGGCCGAAACCTTTACCAACTCGGCGGTTTCCAGATCGGTGACCAAGAAGGGAACTTCCTCGTCGAGGATCGGCCCGTACAGTTCGCGGACCAACTTCTCGGCGCGGTCCGAATTCTGCTGCACACCCAGCACGATGCGGTCCGGGTGCAGGGTGTCCTTGACGGCGAAGCCCTCGCGCAGGAACTCGGGGTTCCAAGCCACCTCGACATCAACACCCTCGGCCGCGAATCCTGCTGCCCGCTGGCCCAGTTCGCGTGCGGTGCCCACCGGAACGGTCGACTTGCCGATGATGACCGCCGTCCGTGAAAGCAGCGGCACCAGGGTATCGATCACCGCGTGGACGTAGCACAGGTCCGCGCCGTATTCACCCTTCTTCTGGGGCGTACCGACGCCCAGAAAGTGCACATCGGCGAATTCGGCCGCCTCGGCATAGCTCGTGGTGAAGCGCAGCCGCCGGCTGCAAATGTTGGCCTCTGCAGATCTTTCGCAGGCCCGGGCTCATAGGACGGGATGTCGCCGCCGGGGGGCTTGGCGACCTTGCCTGGGTCAAGGTCGACCCCGAGCACCTCGTGGCCAAGCTCAGCCATGCAGGCCGCATGGGTGGCGCCGAGGTATCCGGTTCCGAAAACGGTGCATCTCATACTGCCTATATAAGCCTCCAGGGTTAGCAACCTGGATACGCCGCACCATCGTGGTCCTAACGGGATGTTACGGCGAAAAGCACTGTGAATTCACGGATTAATGCCCGCTCTAAAACGGCCAGGGGAACCCGGAGTTCGACCCGCGCCGGATACCGCTCGATCCACCGCGTGAGAGCCGCTGTGCCAACCAACGCTCGCAAGCTCAACCCGTACGGTGGCTGGGTGACCTGGCCACTGTCGCCCTATGAGCTGTTGTATAGCTACCGTCGAGCAGCTCACGACGCGCAGCGCGGGGGTTTGAGCGTGATCTTGTGCCGCCAACCACCACGCGAGCCACTATCCGAGCCACCACGCGAATTTCCGTCGTCGCCCCAACCACCACGACCCGAACCGCCACGCGATCCACTGTGGGAACCGCTGTCGGAGTCGCCGCCCCCGATCGGCGGCAGGCCCGGAATCGAGATAATCGGCGGCTGCTGAGTCTGGACCGGAGGCGTGTACGTCGGACGGTTGCGGTCCGGCCACCACGGATTCTCCTGGCGCCGCGGCTGCTCCCACACCGGCGGGAACAACGGAATCGGCACCGGCACGATGGCGGGCGGCGGCGCGACGGGCGCGG